>JZKD02S1754546.1:630998-669708 GCA_000966675.3 Picea glauca
CCCCGTGTGGAAGAGTGTACATACTTCTGGGGTGTAAATACTTCATGGGGTATAGACACGGCTGAAAGCAAAGGACCTCTGCATCAGGAAGATAATCAGGCTCCACAACCAACATGAGGGGTTTCCTTCTCTAGAATATCATTCCATTCTTCTAAAAATAATCAATAATCCAAGTCCCATTTTTCTTTTTATGGTGACTTGTAATTCACTTTTCACATTCATTCAAGGACATATGGTGAATTGGTTTTAGGGGAATAAAAATTGAATGAAGAATCATTGTTAGGTATCTTGGGTTCCTATAAGTGTTTTGTAAAGGTCAATGCAAAATTTGTATTACAAATTATTGATACAAAACTATTTTTAGAAATCTTCAAATAAAACCTTCTTGAAGTAATATGCAAAATTTGTTTTACAACATAATGAGAAAAAACCTATTTTTAGAAATATTCAAATAAATCCTTCTTGAAGTAATGGACTCGTGGGATAGGGGAAAAAATAACTAAAATAGTATGTCACAAATATAGTATAATTGAGTGTTCATTGGGTTGAGTTTTGGTTTCAATTTTATGATGAGTTGCAACTTTCTTCCCTTGGCCATTCAAAGAAACATAGAAAATTGGTCCTAGGGGAATAATAACCGAATAAACTATTGATTTTAAATTCCATAAATTCGTAAATGGTTGTTTGGGAAGGGATTTTGTGAGATTATGTTGGATTTCTACTCTTCTACTTAGGATTCTTTATTGGTTATTTTTATCCTACCTTACTATCATAGAATGAGCCCAGTTCAGATTTAATAATATCCCAACAAAATCCCTCTAAAAATATCGGCCCCTCTGGTAAACCATAAGGCAACGCAACACATAGGGTGTACTGTGTAGTCTCACTTGAGATAGCTCTATGGGTGGCTGCAATACTCAGGTGTTTGCAACTTGGGAATGAGTGGATATCTGTGGTTGCATATTGTAATGTTTATGGAACTCCTGCGAGAGTTTGGAACTTCTATGTGAGTTCCCTTGCTTATGTTTGAGCCTGTGTGGTATTTTATTTGAGCACATCCAATACTTGCATCGTAATCTCCTCGCTAATCATCTCTGCACACTCTGCCTAGATTTGTGCCATGTTCTTCTTTGCCTCTTCTTCCTACAATGACCTCCACTACTAGCTCTTGGAGAGGTTCCATTTGAGCTTGTCGATCCTTCTTCTATTTCTAAGTGACTATGAGTTCTTATTGCATCTTCTTCATATCTTGTACTCCTTTGAGGCACTCAGTTATCTTCATCGTCTTCTAACTCTTCTTGAGGTCTTGGATAGTTTCATTTATATTTTCCTCTTCCTAGTCCCACTGTTGGACCATTTGATCCAACTCTAGATTTATCCATAGTTGTGTTTCTCTATCAAACAAGTCAAAAGATGCATTGAATTGTCATTCCATTTCCTCTATCTGCCCTATTGCTTCCTTCTTCCTTTGTTTCTTGACCTCTGGGGGAGTGGTAGGGATGCGTTTTTCCCAAAGGTTCTCGATATCCTATCTGTATTGATCATTGTTTTTCACAATTTGATCAATTTGTGCTCTCTTTGGAATTATGTCATATGCTATAGCCAATCTCTGCTCGATCCTATTCAAAAGATATTTCTCCTCTTTGGTCTTGAGCTTGACCTTCTCTAGAACCAACTCTAACTCTTCCCTGTTGTCCTTCGTGTGTTGCAACTATGCTACATCTATGCATGCACAAGATTGTACCTCCTGCACAATGCTGACTTGTAGTTTATATAATGCCTTGGTTGGTATCCTCCCCATTACCAATTGTATATGTGCCATATATTTCAAGGGTGTCTAGCCCACAATCTCATCCATGCACATCATGCTAGGTGTAACGTGAAAAGTCGATCTCTCCTATGCTATCATCTGGATCATATCCTGCTTGTTGGGCATATCCTTGGATCATGCTTGTGATGGTGCAGGGACTGACTCTATTCCTTTTCCCACCCTCTCCATTTCTATGATATGCTCTAGCAATTGCCTCATGTTGACCAACTCATCCTAGATCCTATCCCTTTGGTGATGGGCATATTCGAAGTCCTCAACTTCCTGGTCATGGAATATTTTAGCCATGAGGTCCACATAGTCTTCGATGATTATATATTCCAGTGGCGTTTTTTGCGCCTTAGACTTCTTGCACTCAACCCAATTTGTATTATCAACCTCTTGGTATGGCCTTGTTCTTGTTGGGTAGAACTTGATGTGGTCCCATGTGATGTCTCAATTTTTTTTTCCTATTCCTGTAGCGCCTGGGTGGTTTCCTTTTTTCTTTCCTTGGTACCTTTCTTTGGTGCACCCCCTTTATTCTGTTGTGATGGCTTCTGACCTAGATTTGGCTTCTTGGGTGCCATTTTGCCTCATGCATGTGTCTGTTCTTACTCTGCATCAACCTCCTTCTTCATGGAAATATATTGAATGAGAACTAGAACTCTCCAATCATCTCGTAAATCCTTGATGGCCATATCTACATCCTCTTTCTTGACTCAGTATGATAGTTGTATCCATTCCTTCTTGGGATCCTTTCATGCTTGGATCCATAATGTATTCCTGGTCTCTTTGAAGTTTTAAATGTCTCGATATTGTGCAACCACTTCTGGTGTGATCCGCCAAGTGTTGGCAATTCTTTCCTATATGTCATTGTAATACACTGCAAACATTCCTGCATTTTCAATTTTATTTTTGGGGTCTGAAGTGCTCCCTAATGATAGGTATTGCATTGTACAGAAACAAGTGGATTGATTGAAAAATTATGTATATTTAGGCTCCCTCCATCTAACAAAGGCGATCAGGATGAGTAGCTAAGAGTAGTAGAACTTCGTCCCTAGGTCCTATGTGTCCTTGTAGTATTCAAGGACCTGATTTAACAAGTATGGGGCCTAATTAAGTATAGTTCCCTCCACACACTGTGTTGTATCTGTGATGACCCTGGAATGGACTTCCTCCTTGCGACACTTCTTGAGTAACTTGCACACCATGTGTTTGGTGGCCAACATTGTTGCTGTGTCACTGATGCACTTGATGATGATTAGACGTGACCTTCTTTCTGTGCCATATGTCTTCTTCATTTACTTGGCCAACTCCTTCTCATTTGTATTTTCATCGAGGAACTGCGTAGGAATCTCCCTGTGAGATGACAACCCTATAATAAATGCAATGAGCTCTACATCTATCGATGCAGGCTTCTCCACCTATAGGTACCCTCCATGGGTAACTTCCATCAGTTTCTTGATGCATTTATTTATGTCATGACCCCTTCCAAAGTGTGAGATATCCAATAGATTTAGAATCTCGATGTTGGCTAGTCCGACTGCCCACTATTTTGGTTGGAAAATTGGCTCACCGAAGGGTGTGATACCCATGCTATCCAAGTAAAATTGATTTGCAAACTCAGGAAACTTGTCCATGTCAGTCACATTGTGGTTCGAGTATCATAATTTTTCCATGTAGCCTAATAGGTTAGTCGTGATAGACACCCCTTACAGAATGCATGGTAAGATGATGGTTGTTGCAGCTTGCCTACGTAGTGATATTGCTAATGGATTCTTTCCCTTCCACTATGGTGGCTGAATCGAGGTTACAACCTCCATTTTTCTCTCCTCTTTATATTCTTCTGGTCTACTAGTGACATTGTCTACTATTCCCTCCTATTGTTTCTTCGACACTCTTGTATGTGACCTTTCTGGCATGACCATTTATGTCTAGCTTGGGATCGTCCCACTAACCCTCAAGGATTATTTAGGGTTTTCAGGGTGCGAAGGATTGCTTGCATCCTTTTCCTTCTGGATCTGTCCCCCTTCCAACATATCAATATCCATTCCCACTATTGTTGTTTTTTTGGTTTCCTTCACCACTGGTGTGGGGCTCCCTAGTTCCATATTGGGTGAAGGGATTTCGTCCAAATTGATGAATTCAGTAGTCTGTGCGGTTTCCTATTCGATTCCTTGTGGCTAGTGCTCCAAGGTTTCTTCGAGGTCTTCTGTAGGCCTGGCTCAACAATCCTAGCTTGGGTGGTGCCATGGTGGTTAAAATGGTCTCCATTGAGCTAGTTTGTTCTGTAACTCCTACAAACTCACTCTCTACTCTGTATACTCTGTCGCTCTGTGATTTTCTATATTTCATAATTACCCTTTCGTTACCCTTATTCTTTCCTTATATAGAAATTATGTGAAACTTCTCAGAGAAGTTACCTAAGCTATGTTTTGAATGAACTGGTTCTTCCCATGCAACTTCCATTGAATTCTCTTGACATCACTAGTTGGCATGATTAATGAGATGTCCCGTCAATTGTTATTTTCATTCAACTTTGATATATGGTTCTAGTTGGTGCCTATTTACTATACCTGCCATTTTCGCATTTTATTCCTTTTTTTAATCATTGGTCCTTTCTCTGGCATGCTAGTTGTTACAAGAGTGTGTTATGGTGTTTGGCTAATGCACATGGAAATTTTATTTTCAATGCTCTACCCCTCTTTTAGTTGTTTGTTTTCTTTTGATATCTGACATGATAACCCCTCTATTTATGCACATAGTCCTTTATTTTTTTTAAGTGCTAGGAGGTCAACTGTCCCTAGACAGCTTCAATCGACTCCCATTGATCATTCCTCTAAGTTAGTTTCCTCCTAAATCCTTCAACTATACAACTCCCTCATCTATGACACTCTTTACATCATATGGTCCCAACCAATGCATTCTGAGTTTTCTTGGGTGTTGAACAGATTTACTGTCGTACACCAAGACTAGGTATCCCTCCTTGAAATTTTTCCTCTTGATATGTCTGTCATGCCAATATTTGTCCCTTTATTTCTGTACCTCTTAGTGAAACCCTGCTAGAATCCTATATTCTTCCATGATCATCAGTTGTCTTATCCTTTCTTGTACTATGCCTCGCTCTGTCATGTTTGTAATTGCTGCTACATCTAGACTAGGTACAAATATATCTAATGGCACCACTCCTTCTTGTCCATACACCAATATGAATTGTGTCTTCCCTATAAATTGTTTACATGTGGTCTTGTATTCCCACAGTACCACTAGTATCTTCAAGTCCCAATTGTCCCTATTAACATTGCATATCTTTGTCAGTGCATTTTCGAGCATCTTATTAAAGGATTCCACTGGTCCATTTTATTGAGGATGATATGGTGTATTATTTTGATGATAAACTTCAAATTCCTCAGTCATAGCCTTAATACCATTGTTAATGAAGTGAGTGCCTTGGTCACTCATCAAAATCCTTAAGAATCCAAATATAGTGATCACTTTCTCAAACAAGAAGTGTGCTACTATCTTTGCACTACAATCTTTTACTGGTGTTTATTCTTCCCATATTGTTAAGTAGTCTGTCACAATAATGATATACCTTTCTCTCAAACTTTTTGTTGGTGGGTTAATTGGTCCCACAAAATATATTTCCCATTTGTCGAATACCTTCAAGGTTACTTGTGGCTTCAGGGGAATCTCATCCCATCTATTAGGTTTACCAAACCTCTCTCACACATCATATATCTAGCAATAGTACTTTGAATCTCTGTGAAAAGTCTGCCACCATAGTCATGCACAAAATACCTTCAACGTGGTAGATTTTATTGCATAATTTTCTTCTATTATTCCCTCATGGACCTATGCTAAAATCCTAGGTATTTCGTGTTCTAATACACATCTTCTCAAGATGCTCTCTGCACCCATATTTAATAAGTTACCTGTAATCAATTGATATTCAACAACTCTGACTACCAGATTTTTCTTTTGCACAATGTTGAATTCTTGTGGCACATCCTTTGTACGCAAGTATTGAATGATGTCTACAAAATATTCATCAACTACTTGGAATAAAACTAACCTTGCATCAAGAAAAGTTTCCTTTATATTCATAGGTTCCTCTCCATTAGTGATACTTGATAGGTGATAAGGTCCTATGCTCAACTTCCCTGGTTTGACTATTACTTCGAAGTCAAATTCCTGGAACAACAATAACCATCTACATATTCTCCCCCCCAACACTAGCTTGTTGACAAGGTATTTGAGAGATGAATGGTCTGTAAAAATTTTGAAATGTTTTCCCAATAAATAATGTCTGAAATTATGAAGTGCATTGACCATAACTAAGCCTTCTCTCTCCATGTTATTGTAATTCTATTCCAACTGTGATAGTTTTCTACTAGAAAATGATATAGGATGGTCCAATTCTCTTGCTCCTGGCTGTGCTAGAATATCTCCAAGTGCTATGGATGATGCATCTACATGCACATGGGATGTCTTTTCCCAATCCAGGAATACTAGTATTGGTGCAGTTACCATATTCTCTTTCAAGGTGTCCAATCCTCTCTAACAATCCTCATTCCACTGAAACTTGATGTCTTTTCTCAACAATTTCTCCTTTGGCGTAGTGATCTGTGCATACCCTTTTATAAATTTCTTGTAATATCTTGTGTGACCCAATGTTTCTCTTAACTAATTTACTAATTTTTGTGGTGGTAGATTAACAATTACTGTAATCTTGGTAGGATCTACTAGAAAGCCTTGTTTGCATACTATATGGCTCAATAGTATCCCAAAGGGTGTTCTGAAGAGATGTTTCTTGATGTTTAATGATATCTGACACTGCCTGCATATTTATAACATCATGCCCAACGCCTCTACATGGTATTTCAATGAACTATAGACTCTCCAATCATCTAGATATACCTCTAGGAACCGGTGGATGAATTCTTTGAATGCAACTATGACTACTCTGGAAAATATTGTTGGTGCATTATTCAGTCCAAATGACATGATTGTGTACTGGTAGGATCCCCATTTCATGGAAAAAGTGGTCTTATATATGTCTTATGGGGCTATCTTGATCTGATGGTAGCCTAAGAATTCATTAGCGAAAGAGTAAGCTTCTTGACCTCCTATGTTCTCTCACACCTCATATGTGAAAGGAGTATGGAACGATTCATGTAGGAATGCATCATTCAACTTCATTAGGTCGACACATATCCTTATCCCTCCCTTATTTTTCTCTTGAAATACCATAGAGACTACCTGTTTTGATTCCTCTACAGGTTCTATGATTCTAGCCTCCAACATCCTGTCAATTTCTGCCTTCAATTTTTGTTTATATATTGGGTTTAGTCTATAGGGTATATGTCTTATCGATATAGCCTCATATATGATAGGTATCTTCATTTTACCTAGCTCTCTTGATATTTCTTTCATTTCTATGAATGTTGTTGGGAACAGGTCATTGTACTCGCACAATAAATCTATTATACTTTCCAATGTTTGCTCATCCCAGTAATATCTAATCTTGTCCATTTTGGGATTCTCAACTGTCCCAATGTTGACTTTCTTCACCCTGATTGGCACATCAAATAATGTTTACTCTAGAGGTGTAGCTTCCACTTATCTTTCACCTTCAACTTCCATAATATGAATGTTTCACGGGTCATATTCATTTGGTGCTTCTTCCTGCACATGGTAGCATGACAATAGTTATTTTACTGCCTATATGTTCTATTGTTGTTGTTGTGTCATGAGTTCATATTCTCGTTCTTTAATGAATATCACCCCTATGATTCATTTAACTGCTGAGTCTATGTTGGGGTTCTCATGGTCAAATGATAAAGTGACTGTAAATTTATACTGTAATATTGTTTGTTAGCATTGGAGGTCACTCTTGGATTGCAGTAGGAGTAGAGCCCGACGCCCATCAGTTTATGCCACGATTTGTTTATAAAGGGTGATCAATTGGAAGACAACTTAGAACCATATCGCTCACTCAAAAAACTATGTTGGAATAGCAAGGACATGCGAGGTCTTGATTCAACTTGAGCCAGTAAGTTTGTATAGTGGTGAGTGAGTGAAAGAAAAGAAAGGGGAAAAGCCTAAAAAATGAGATCCTCTTAGACTAGAGAAAATTAAAAGTAAACCTCAAACATTGTGGAAATAACACAATCAAACCTACATCATATAGTTATGGCAACACCTGAATGGATCGTCCATACCTGGGCTCTTAAGATTTAGAGGAATGAGGAAAGAATAAGGTTGGCATCCATTAAACAAGAAATCTAAAAATATCATTGTATAACCAGAGAACCAGAGGCTTTGTTAAAGCTTTACAGTTGGGAGCTTAGCTCTACCATCGATAGATTACAAAATGGAAAAATTACCTACATATAACCAAAGCCAATAACGACACTAAAACCAATACTTATCATTAAAAACATTACGTTTGCATGTTTACTAGCAAACTGCACTTGCAGTCTCTGGATGGTCATGTGCTTCTGTCAGATGCAACAAGGATCTTGGAAACCCTACAAAATAATTGACATGTCTCGGGTCCCTTTTCAGACTTTCCATTTATGGTGGAGATGATGTCTAACCACCACCAACCACCTCAATAATTGCTTCCTTGAGATTGGGAACGACCTGACCAACTCTGCATTCTTGGAACGTGGAATCCTTCTCAAGCTGCCACCTGGATCAGTTGAATGGCCTAATGGATAAGGCATGGAGGCCGGTATGAAGACCGGGGCACATAATTGGAAGTGGTGGATGAGAGGTGACTAGGCAGGGATGAGGGGAATCAACAAATGAGGAGATGATGGGACATGATTGGTCGAGGGAGAACATGCTGCTTATGAGGGAGCGATGCGACAAAGAGAGGGACAAGTGTCGGAAGGAAAGATGTTGAAATGAGAATAAGGTGGGCCAGGATGGCACTGAATGGAGGTGAGATATGGAGTGGAAGACAGGTGGTGGAAGATGAAAGGTGGAGGTAATCATGAGGGGATGATAGGGGGACCCACTTTAAGTTGCCAATTCCAGACCCCCCCCACTCATTAAAGGTAGAATAGTGGGGGGGGGGCGGGGGTCCGAAATCCATCCTCAGCCACATATCCAAGTGCCTTGATCCTATCCGGTCAAACTTGAACACTTGATTCAGGAACCCCCCCTGCCCCTCTGCCTTAAAGGTAGAAAGGCGAGGGGGCTCCGGAATCCAGCCTTGGACGTAGATTTGGGTGTGTAGATCTTTGCCACCCAATTTTGTCTGCTACTTAATGAAATGCACATTGCGCCCCAAACTTAGGGTAAGTGGGTTTTTACTCCACTTGCCATCTTTTCGCAAAATGGGGTTGTCTATTAGGAAAAATACCCCCCTACATGTTTAGGTGCTAACATTAGGCTACATGGGGGATAGAGTCATCCCTGTGATGCTCTAAGAACTCATTCTGCAGTTCCAATGCCTTGTTTTTGGGCTATGGAGTCATTTATTAAGCCAAAGATAAACAAAAAACAATATTTACAAAAACAGAGGAGCCGTCTGAGGCTCAAACAAACCATTTCTTCAGGAAATGCCCATTTACTAGGCCATTAAAAAATTCTTTGCCCTCCAAATCCTGCAACCTATAAGTGTTGTTTGAGAATAATTCAGATATTTTGAAGGGTCCAATCCAGAGGATGTCAAAGTTGCTATGTTTGCCCCTATCCTTCTTGGGTGCATCTAATGTAGGAGCATCTCTCCACATCAACCATCCAGCCAGCCAGCCACGTCGAGCGCATGCATTCAAGACGAAGAGAGGCACAACCTCATTTGAAATTTGAATTGAATGTAATTTAATTCTTAGGCTGATGAGCCATGGAAGTCGTGCCTTTGTGCAGGTTGTAGATAAAATCGAATTTAATGCTAGATCGGCTGAGATCTAGATCCAGATGATGGACTAGACAACCATTTATTGAAATTGAATAGAGTAGGTAGACCTGGAGGGAAGTGCTCGATGAGCCCCCTTAGGTAAAAAAGATTTTCATATCTCATTTTGAGTAAGTGATGGTAGAGAAGAGAGAAGAGAAGAGCCAGAGAGAGCTCGAGAACACCTTTGTAAATACAGGCATTTGCCATTTTAATAGAAGACAAAAGAAATTTTTCCTGCACATGTTCTATGTTATATGGATGTCTGTGTGTGTTCTTTCATATGTTGTGAATGTGTGTGT
Organism: Picea glauca; assembly: GCA_000966675.3. Lineage (NCBI taxonomy): Eukaryota > Viridiplantae > Streptophyta > Pinopsida > Pinales > Pinaceae > Picea > Picea glauca. The sequence continues at coordinate 641,017 of JZKD02S1754546.1, forward strand.
GTTAGTGCATTTTCAGGGAGTTTGTGTGATTTCAGGTGAAGGTATTTGAGGTTTCATGCCAGGAGGGCGTGATAGAGTACTGTGGACTCTGAATACTGGTGCACAAAGGATGCACTTCTGAACTTTGCGGAGTCAGACAAAGACATGCTGTGGCACATGATTGAAGTCAACAACTTAGGAGGAAGACCTCAAGGTTACTGAATACCTTGGAGGCAAGGTTGTGTGGGAGAAGACATAGTTGCAGATAGAATTCAGTTGAGGATTCTGTAGAGCTCTGCCAAGTGGGCATTGAGCGTATGCACTGCGGTGCATTGAAGGGAGAAATCTGCTGAGAGTTTGAAGACAGAAGATAGAATCTCTGAGGATTTCTGTAGGGATTTTCCAAGTGGGCATTGAGCATGTGTACATAGGTGCATAGAGGAAGGAACTCTGCTGAGAGTTAAAGAAGAAACAGAATCACTGAGGATTTTGTGAAGCTCTTCCAGGTGGGAATTGAGCAGCTGCAAAGAGCGCATTGAATAAGAGAAATCTTTGAGCTCTGGAGCTAGATAAAGTATCCATTGAAGGATCTTCATGGGGTTACTGAACACCCATAAGTCTCAGCAAGGGGTTGCTGGAGCAGACAGATAAGCTCAGGAAGGTGAGTGCTCTCATGCACAGAGTCGGATTGCAAGGAGTGCAGAGGCTGAAGAACTCTTTGGAGGAGTTCAAAAATACCTAAATCTTAGGAGGGCCAGCGTTCTCATACACGCAGCGATGCTCAGAGTCAAGGAGTTCGCAGAGGAGGAAGGAAGCAAAGGTCGAGGCCTTTAAGGAGTTAATTTTTTCTCCCAAGTCTGGGATGAAGCGCAGGAAGCTCAGGAGGAGCATCGACAGTCGTCAGATCAGCTGGAGAAGGAAGAGATTTGGACCATTGAGGAGGTTGCGTCTAGGAGGAGCTCAAGAGGAGCCTACAGTAGGAGGAGACCAACAACTGTTGGATCTCACATAGAAATATCGTAAGCCGTTGGATTGGGAGGAGTTGCGCAGAGATTAGCCTCTGGAGCAAGTGCACAGGAGGACGGATCTGAACCATCAGATTTGGAGTAGGTACCTGTCAGCTATTGGATTGGACAGGAGCTACACGAGGTTTAGCCATCGGGAAATTGGGATTCTCAAGGGAAAGATAATTGAGACATTCCAAGTCTCGAAACACCAGAGCGATCTAGACCGTCCGTTAGTGGAGGCACGTGGCGGAGATCGAGCATCCATCGGTATTGAGGCGCATCGGGAAATTGACATTTCTGTGGACAAGTGATTGGGGAAATCTAGGTCAAAAACCTCGGCATAATCTGAGCCGTCCATTCATAGGGACAAGTGTCAGAGATCCAAAGAGATTCGGCATAGCAGTCATCGGGAAATCGAAGTTCCCGAGGACAAGAAAATTGGGACATCGAAAGTCTCGAAATCCCGGAGGAATCGAGACCGTCCATCTGGAAGGGACACATGGCGAAGATCGACATCATTGAGAAAGGGATGATAAGAAATCTGTCCATCGACATTTGGTCCATCGAGATATCAGGAATCCCATGGACGTGGCATTTGTGCACTTAGGAATCGCGAAACGCGATACCCTGATGAGTGGAGGCTAGCTATCAGCAGATTAGAGAAGGGAGAAAGCTCTGACGAGTGGGAGCCATATGTCAACATAGCAAAGGAGGAGGACAATACTGTCACGAGGGGCCAGCTGTCAACATCTCAGGAAAGTGGAAGGCGCCATAGTGGAAGCCAACTGTCAGTGCAACGGAGCGTTGGGATTTGGAGAGTTGGGAATCCTGTAGGCGTATGCATTTTGGCATCGCAAACCCCGAAACCCCGATGAGGGGTAAGATTGTGGTCACGGGGTGATGGTCATATTGGCCTGGAACTAGCCAGGAGGGCTAACGCATAAAAGGCACGTCGGGAATTGAAGAATCACAAGTCTTGGGGACGTTCACAAGTTGGCATCAAAAAGTCCGAAACCCTGATGAAGAGTATGAATGCGGTCATATACGGGTAGGTCACATGGACCAAAATCCAAGGTAGAAGGGCCATGCATTAGTGAAAAAGAGCTCATCGGTGATCGGGGAATTGGGAGTATAGTGACTCTCGACAACAGAAAGTCCGAAACCCCGAAAACCCGATATTGAATCGGGCACAACCACGGTAAAGTGAAGAAGGCTGTGTGGAGGAAAGAAAGGACCTGTGGACTGGGTCAATTTTCGAAGGGATTCTAGTGGGAGTATAAGGAGATAATTCAGCTCAGCAGAAAGGGATTTTTTGATCGATCCTGAGAGTGGGAGGTGCATGCAGAGACCCTATGGGGTATGTCTGTGTGAATTCTTGCCTACGTCAGCATCCCACTTAAGCCCCAAATCTCCCAGCTCAAATTCCTTCTTCCTCACCTTCATGTTAAAGGCCTTCTTGATCTTCTACTGATGATTGTAAGCTATGTCCATTACCTACTCCCTAATCTGTTGTAGTTCCACCACTTGATGAATTCTTCTGACCATATGGTCTAGCTCTCCTTCATGATCTTGAAAGAATTTTTCTACAAGTAAAGCGAGCTGAGTGGGAAAACCAACCTCTGTCCCATAAACAAGTTGAAAAGGTGAGGTGCCCAGGGAATTCTTCATTGTCACTCGATCAACCCATAGAGAGAATTTGATCTTTGAATCCCAGGCCCTCTTATTGTCTTCCAATAATATTTTAATGAGCTTGATTAGGATTTTATTAGAAGATCCTGCCAGTCCATTTCCTTGAGGATAATAGGGAGTGGAGTGAATTAGTGAAATATCAAACTTCTCGCAGAACTTAACCAGAGGCTCAGACTTGAAAGAAGCAGAATTATCGGTGACAATTCTGCTGGGACAACCAAATCTGGCTATGATGTCCTCCAGGAAGCTGATAATTACCTTGTGTGAAGCACTCCTTGTGGGGGCATCTTCTATCCACTTGGTGAAATAGTCTGTTGCAGTTAGGATCCATCTATGATGGCCACCTGAAGGAGGATGAATTTCTCCAATGAAGTCCAACCCCCACTGCTGAAAGGGTGTTGAAGCTACTATAAGCTTTAGTGGCAGAGATTTGAGTTGTTTCTTTCCTGAGAACCTTTTGGCATTTGATGCAAGCTCTAACTTCTCTGCAAACATCAGTGAATAAGGTGGGCTAGTAGTACCTGACCTTGAGGATTTTGTGGGCTATGGTCTTTCAGAAATGATGGCCCCCACAAAGGCCACTATGGAAATCAAACATAACTTTCTGGGATTCTTTTGGATTCAAACATCTCAGAAACACCCCTAGAGGGTCTCTCTAGTACAAGACATGGTCAATAAGGAAATACCTGACAACCTTCAGCTTTAGAGATCTTGCCTTGATTTTTCCCATTCCATCAAGAGGCTTCAACTCTTGCAGAAAGTACAAAATGTATCTGTACCAGGTGCATTCTGCTAGTGATAAGACACCCTGAGAGCTTTTGTTAGGTGACTCAACTTCTTGATGTCCTGAGTAAGCATTGATGAAGTTAGCGCCCAAGGCCTTGCAATTGGATTCATCCAGCATCTTGGCTAAACCCTACCCTTTTACCAACTTGGTGGGCTTAATCTCTAGGTCAAACTCTAGGATCTTGGCAATCCATTTACCTCTTCTCCCATCTATGTCAGGCTATATAAGGATGTCCTTCACAGAGGATGAAGGAATATATAAAGTCACTCTTGAGTGCAAGACATAGAATCTGAAAGATTTGAGATCCTTCACCAAGGCATAGGCTTGCTTCTCCATGATCTCGTACCTAACTTCTGCATCTCTCAATGCCTTACTGAAGAAGGAAATGGGTTGCTCTGGCCCTTCCTCATTTTTCTGCAATAAGACCGCTGCCACTGTATCAAAAGAAGAAAAAGAAAAAATTAGAAAATCCTTGGAATAATCAAGACTAATAACACAGGTGACTTAGTCAATTCCTTCTTTATTTGGACAAAAGATTCCCTTGGCTCAACAATCCATTTTACTTCATTTCCCTTCCCAAGCATGGCTGTGATGTGTTTCACCACCTCAGCAAAATTTGAGATGAACCTCCTCAGAAAGTTGATCTTACCTAAAAAACCTGAACTTCCTTTCTAGACCTGGGAAGTGATAGGGTCTGAATTTCCTCTACCCTGCTGGGATCAATTCTCACTCACTTTGTTGATACTATATGGCCTAACAACTTCCCCTCTTTCATAGAAAACAAAGATTTCTTGGCATTTAAGGAAAGGCCAAACCTTCAACATTTCAAGAAAAATTTCCTCAAGTGATAGTAGTGCTCTTTATCAGACCTGGAGAATACTATGATGTCATCCAGATAGATCACCACAAACTGACCTTTCTCCCCAATGAAGGCTATGTCCATGGATCATTGAAATGTTGCTCGTGCATTCATTAGTCCAAAAGGCATTTTGGCATACATGAATGTGCCCCAAGGAGTGGTGAAGTTTGTCTTTTCTCTATCCTTAGGGATGACTGATATCTGATTATAGCCAGAGAAAATATCAATCATGGATATCCTAGATGCACCAATTACCCTTTGAAATATGTGTTCCATGCTGGGCAAGGGATAGTTGTCTTTCCTTGAGATCTTGTTCAGGTTCCTGAAATCAATGCAGAGCCGAATTTCTCCACTTTTCTTCCTCACCGGGACCAAATTGGACACCCATTCAGAATATCTCAAGGGGACAATGATTTGGGCATCTAACAACTTCTTCACTTCTCCCTCCATGACAGGCAACAACATGGGATTTATCTATCTTAGATTTTACCTAAATGTCCTAGCCTCTTCCTTCAGTGGGATCTTGTGTTCAATGGCAGATGTGTCATATGTTTTAAGGTCTTCGTAGGTCCATGCAAACACATCAACAAACTCTTTTAATAACTCAGTATATTTGACCCTCTCTTCTTGGGTCAGGCTACTTGAAAACTTGAAAAACTTAGGCTCCTCATGTGTGCAAATGTTGCACTCAGTTGTATCAACATTTCCTCTTGAAATCCTACCCTTTACTGCCACATCATTCCCATCAAATAGTATTTCTAAAGGGACTATTCCATTCAGAATGTGATTGCTGAGAAACTGAACAATATGGTGATTAACAATTTTATTTAAAAATACCTTAGGGTGAGGGTCACCTTCGGGATAAGGATCATGATCAATGTGCAATGCAGAAAATTCATCGACGGACTGGAGAAATTTTTTGATTTCAAGATCGTCTTCGAATACCTTCCAATGATTGACATTGTCCAAAATAGATGGCCTATATCTTATTTCAACCTCATATTTGATCTTAGGCGGCAGAGGGATATTGAACAGACTAGTTGAAACAACTAAGGAATCGACCAAAGTATTCTCCTCTCTTGGAATAAAAGAAATGTTGAAAGCCGAGAAGAAATTATCAATCAGGTCCCATACCTCATTTTTGTAACTCCTGAGCCGAGGATGCTTAGCCCAATAAACATTTATGACTTGATGGATTATCAACTCAACATCTCTGAACACTGTTATCTCCTTAATTCCCATTTCTATTGCAACCCTCATACCCAAAACAAGAGCTTCATATTCTGCCACATTGTTGGTAGTTTCAAATTCCATCTTGTATGACAGCGATATGGTTTCCTGATGAGGTGACACAAAAACCACTCCAGTGCCAATGTCTATGCTAGAAGAATCTTCGTCGAAGAACATTTTCCAGAAAGAGGTGGTTGGAGGAGGTATCTCATGGTCAAAACTAGGTTGTTTTCTGATCTGTAAAGGAGCTTCAGAAGTCTGAGTGATCTGCAATAAACTAGACACGAAATTAGTGTCAAGTGCAAATATGGGATGATTGGTGGGGCTTACTTCATCACTAACAATGTAGGCCATCTGAGCTTCTTTTTACAACCTCCTGTGTTCCCCTCCAAAGATTGGAATGGTGGCATATGTGAGATCCATATGTAATGTTCCTCCAAGTCTTTTGATTCAAGATCTTGACAATGGCATGCTGAACTTGGGGGAAACATCAACTACCACAATGTCCATGACCACACTCTTCATTGGTAATTGAAATGAAGAGACCACCAAGTCTTTGATGAATCCAAGACATTGCACCCTCCTTGAATCAAAAGAGTACAAATCATGATAAGCCTTTCTTACTTCCAGTCCCAATTCTTCCATGACTATTTTGGGCATAAGGTTGTGGGAAGCTCCTGAATCCATGAGGCAATTATGCAACACCTTATCATGTATGTTAAGGGATGTGTAGAAGGGAGGGGATGAATCATATTTGTCTTCTACCATGGGGCCTAGGAAGAATGATGGATTTTCATCTTGAAGGTTTACTAAGTCTATGGTAGGCTGGGGGGACTCAGATTGTAGCAGCTTGGAGAGGGATATTTTGAAATCTTCATTTTTAACTAGCTCTGAGAGGGGTATGAGAATCCTAATCTTTTGAATTTCATTCTCAAAATTAAAGGATGGAGAAGTCTTAGGAGCTTCCCTTGCCTCAAAGACAGGTTCTTTGGCTGCTGGCGAAGTATTCTGAGTTTTATTCTCTTTAGTAGTGATTACTGCAGGTTTAGTAGGTCTTTCTGCTATGAGGGGCTGATCCTGGCTATCAAAATTCCCTTCTTTCTTCTTTGACCTGAGATTGTATCTGTTGGGAGTGTTGTTGGCCTTTTCCCCTTTACCCAACTCATTAACTTGATTGTTCATAAGGGATTCTTCATATATAGATTGAGTCAAATGGGGGAAAGGGAGGGTGTCTTCAATGAAATGAATTTCAGGGTCGAGCTCATCTATCTCCTCTCCTTCCTCATGAGCAACTATGTTATTTTGGAGAGGGGTTTGAATCCTTTGATCCTCTCTATCTTTTCTCCTTTTTTCCCTTGGCAAAGCCTGTGGCACATTGTTACCGGGCCTCCTGAAGCTTTTGTTATCAGCGTTTTGGGGATTTCTATACACGGGATTCCCTTCTAACTCCCACCTTTCCATTCTAGCTGAAAGTGATTTTAGCATTCTAGTTACCTCGTCTGTCTGAAGGGGAAGGGGAGAGGAATTGTATGGGGAGGCTTCAGGTCTTTTCCTAGATATGTATTTATTGGCCTTATTCCTGAGTCGGTCAACAACCAATATGTTAGATTCTACTTCCATGGATGCATCTTGCATGTGAGCTAGTGTAGTGGCTCTCCTTTCCCTCAATAGTAGGCAGAAATAGGGATAAAAAATGTTAGCGTAAGTGATCTTAGCAGAGGTTTCTGAGGGATTTATTACAGTGGGGATTTTATTATACATTTTATTGAATCTTTTGAAGAAGTCAGAGACAGACTCTCCTTCCTTTCTCTTCAAAGAACTAAACTCTATCATGTAATACATGAAGTCTTTTTTGTCTCCCCGCTGTCTCAAAAAGGCATTATCCAAAGCCTCAATCCCATCTATAGATCCAAGAGGCAAGGCTCTAAGCCACTTTCTAGCCTCGCCTTCAAGGCTATGGATGAAAATCCTCATCCATACGTCTACATGCATGATAACATGGTCATCTGTGAAGTTGTAAAGGGCTTCAAGGTGTTCTTCTGCAACTATGTCCCCTTCACCTATAAACTTAGGCAGCTGCTTAAGGTAGCCATCTGTTGAAAGGGCACTGAGAGGTTGAGGTAACAAAAGGGGAGTGTACCTAGCAGGTATTATAGCCTCCATTCTAGTCATGGAGGGATTTTCTCCTACCATAGGAATATTGGGTGGATGAGAACTCGGAGGAGAAGGAGATCGAACAGGGAATACTGGGAATGCGCTACCAGGTGGAAGGGGAAACAATGGGGGATTCAAAGAAAAGGCTAAAGGGATGGAGTTAGCAGATGCTTCTCTCTATGCAGTAGAAACAATAGTAAGAAGAGGAGGGGTAGTGAAATTTTTTGTAGTCCAGGGTCTATGCCAAGGTACAACTTTAGGGGAGACGGGATTGACAAGGATTTCTCCCTCCAATCTCAGACCAAGAGGGGAAATCTCAATAGGAACACTCCCAAAATTTAGGAAATGGGAAACTTCAGAAACAGGTATGCTAGGAAATTAAGAAGAAGAAAATGGAGTTTCTATAGAAGGAGGTGGTGAATTACCTGGTTCAGCGGTGGAAGTTTCTCCATGAGAGGCCTTCCCTTTTCTAATAATCACCTCCATATCAACTTTAGGCATAGCTAGAGGTAGTTGTGTATGGGACCGTGTGTGTCTACCTATGGAAGCCACAATTAACACATTAGGTTCGCCCCAGTGGAGTCGTCACAATGGAGTTTCCAGGTGCACAGTAGCAATCTTCAAGGGATTTGATGCCTGTTGCACCTTCGAAATCAGAGGCTCAATGTCATTCAATCCCAGGGAAAATTTTCAACTTCGTCCCTCACAACGACGCCATAAATTTTAGCATTGGAAGTCACTCCTAGATTGTAGCAGGAGTAGAGCCTGATGCCCATCAGTTTATGTCACAATTTGTTTATAAAGGGTGATCAAATGGAAGACAACTTAGAACCATATCGCTCACTTAGAAAACTAGGTTGGAACAACAAGGACATGTGAGGTCTTGATTCAACTTGAGCCAGTAAGTTTTTATAGTGGTGAGTGAGTGAAAGAAAAGAAACGGGAAAAGTCTCAGAAATGAGATCCTCTCAAACCAGAGAAACTTCAAAGTAATCCTCAAACGTTGCAGAACTAATACAATCAAACATACATCATATAGTTATGGAAACACCCAATTGTATCATCCATACCCAAGATCTTAAGATTCATAGGAACAAGGAAAGAAGAAGGTTGGCCGCCATTAAATAATAAATCTCAAAATATGATTGTATAACTAGAGAACCATAGGCTTTGTTAAAGATTTATAGTCAAGATCTTATCTCTACCATCGATAGATTACAAAATGGAAAAATTGCCTACATATACCCAAAGCCAATAACAATAGCAAAACCAAGACTTATCATTAAAAACATTACGTCTAGATGTTTACTAGAAAACTGCACCTGCAGTCTCTGGACGGTCATGCACTTGTGTCAGACGCAAATAGGCTCTTGGAAACCTTGCAAAATAATTGACATGTCTCAAGTCCCTTTCCGAACTTTCCATTTATGGTGGAGACGATGTCTAACCACCACCAGTCACCTCAATAACTGCATCCTTGGGATTGGGAACGACCCGTCCAACTCTACATTCTTGGAACGTGGAATCCTTCTCGCCCTGCCACTTGGATCGACTGAACGACCTAATGGATAAGGCGTGGAGGCCAGTGCGAAGAATGGGGCACATAATTGGAAGTGGTGGATGAGTGACGACTAGGCAGGGATGAGGGGAATCATTGAATGAGGAGGTGACAGAACATGATTGGTCGAAGGAGGACATGCTACTTATGACGGATCGATGCAGAAAAGAGAGGGACAAGTGTCTGAAGGCAAGATGCTGAAACAAGAATAAGGTGGGCCAGGATGGCACTGAATGGAGGTGATATATGGAGTGGAATACAGGTGGAAGAAGATTAAAGGTGGAGGCAATCGTGAGGGGTTGATAGGAGGACCCACTTTAAGTTGCCAATTGCGAACCCCCCCCCCTCATTAAAGGCAGAATAGCGGGGGGGGTGGGTCTGGAATCCATCCTCAGCTGCAGATCTAGGCACCTTGATCCTAGCAGCTCAAACTTGCTCACTTGATTCCAGACTCCCCCCTCCGCCTTAAAGGTAGAAAGGCGAGGGGGCTCTGGAATCCAACCTTGCCCGTAGATCTGGGTGTGCAGATCCTATCCACCCATTTTTGTCTTCTGCTTAACAAAACACGCATTGCGCCCCAAAATTAGGGTAAGTGGGTTTTTACTCCACTTCTTTCCATCTTTTTGCCAAAGGGGGTCACCTATGAGGAAAAATACCCCCCTACATGTTTAGGTGCTAACATTGTCTAGTTTGTAGTTCCTCTGTGCAATTCTTGGTCTGTATACTAGTTTGCTGGAATTCCTTCTAATGTGTGAAAACAATGAAGAGGCCATTTCTCTGGTGGTTTCATCCTCCATAGAGTTCTTCACTACTCCAAGTGTTCTTCTAGTGCCCCCTATCCATCATATTTATGCAGTTGGTTTCTTCCCTGTTCTTCACCAAACCTAATGCGCAATAACCACTTACATTGGTACCAGTCCTTGACAGTTTATTTGTGCACATTGCACCATCTTGCAGGTGTTTCCTTGAGTGATATGTCCAAGGATAAGAGCCTATGATTTTCTAATACTTCATCTTCGTATCATGTTAAGAACACTCCTAATTCATTCACCTTGTGGAAGCTGGGAGGTTCCCTTAACTCTTTACCTAATCATCTTACTGCATGGTCTATTCTTGCACATATTCTTGTGGAGACTTCGTCTAACCTCTGCTGCCAATTCTCTAAGACTGTATCTGATTATGACACACATGAGGTGATTCTTAGCCAATAGAGTACCCCATATGCATTTGGATTAACATAATCTTCTTCTCATGTGGTCTTTCTATACAACTGGTTAATTTTCTCCAGGTCTAAGTAAGTGGGTTATACAAACCTTTCCCCTTCTGATGGATCCCATGATGCAATGACTCTGTATTCACCTGAATCAAATGTCACTTCCTCATCTTTAAGTTGATTATGGCTTAATTTTCAAAATCCCAATCCAAGCCAAGAAATGTCAGATAATTTGTTGTGCCATCCACTATCTCTATCACTTAAAAATTGGCTTTACTGCACACTCCATCCATATCTACTATCACCCATTTTAGTCTTCTAATTGGTAGAACTTTATGTTGATTTACTAGATTCATCGGAACAAGTGAATATCCTAATGTGGGATCTCCCATACATTTTCATGTCTTCTTGGGTAATACATTTACTTCAGATCCTAAATCCAGTATAATATCTCCCATGTTGAAATCTCCAATGTTAGTGTTCAGTCTGAATTCTCTACTTGTTCTCCTCCTTGTATGAAGATCATTAACTATTTTCTATTATAGATTTCCTTCTACCTCTATGCTACATATTTCTAGCATACTTTGTAACACTTTAATAGATGATGGATCATTTAGTCATTTAACATAGGATTGAAAAAAAACCTTAATCGAACTTACTTGTCCTAGGGGTTGTTCTTCTTTGGTGTGATCCAATGATGGAGGAATCTCGTATGCTGATACTTCCTTATTATGTTGCGTAGTTGATGTCGATGCAATGTCTAGATTTATGAATTCTTGTCTAGCATGTTGGAATATATCCTTTTCATTCTACACATCAAACAACTTATGTGGTTCGACATTCATCTTCACGCATTGGTGTTGAGCTTGATCTTGTCTTATTGCATCGTTTCCTATCTTGGATCCTCCCCACGTAACTATGTTGATGTTTCTTCCTTCATCCCTTGCTTCCACCAAAATCTATTGAACATTATGATTGTTCTGATTTCTCTTTTCCTAGATCCTCCCCAATAGTGTAGGGAATTCTTTGGTGTCATGATCTGATGCACGCCAATACATACATGTCACGGGTGGAAATGAAAATTCTCTTGCATAGTGTCCTGGTTGTTGATAGTTTTGGCATACCATTGGTCCTATTCCTCTTCCAAAGCCTCTTCTTCCTCTTTCTCCACATCTATAGCCAGCTCAATATCCTTGCGGTGCATTGTACTGGGATTCCTGGTTATACTAGCGAGATTATAGTGTGGTTGCACGGTATTGTACTCTAGCTGCGCAGTGTTATATTGTTGTTTCATAGTGTTATACTGTTACTGTGAAGTGTTATACGGGGATGCTACTTGGTTAAACTGTGGTGCATCTTTCCCTATCATCATTTCTTCATGCGCCCTATAAGCATATGATGTTATTACCCTGATCAGGTCCATGGTACTATGATATTTGTCATCATGGCCTACTGACTTGCAAAAGTTGAAATATGAACTCTTAGTTATTGTCTAGTACTTATGCATCATTGGTAAATGATATGGATCCTGCCCCTATTTCTTACATATATCACACCATAGTCCTCGTATTGGCAACAGGTTTGGCATTTCTGTTGCCATGTACTACGTGAATGTTGGACATTCATTCTTATGGTGTTCTTCTGTCCTACATGTGGTACACCAAACAACTTCTCTTTCTTCTTTATCTTTGTTCTAGTTTAGCTTGAATGTTAGGTTCTTCATATCCTCCTTCATCTCCTCTATGGCTGGATCTATTTTATGATATTGGTTCTCTTCCAGTTGTAGGGCTTCCTGTAGAGACTCTGCATGTCTTTGAAATTTCTGTTGTCACAAAGGGTATTTCAAGTGTGGTAGCAATGAATTGATGAATACATGCCTATGATTCATATCTGTCAGGGCATACTTTAGCTTTTCCTTCAATCATTTAAATCTCTGGTCAATTTCCCATACAGATTCTCTTGGTTTCTATCTAATCTCTATCATCTCATTTATCTATTAGTCCTCTGAACTAGGTTTCTAAAATTCATTTATCAGTAGCTTTTTGATATCTCCAATCATTTTGGTTGTCCCTGTCGGACTGTTTGCAACTAAACTCATGTACCAATATAGTGCATGAGCTCTTAGCGTGATATATAACTATGAAAGTTTAGTATCCTCATCTGTGATCTATTTCACTTCCTAGATATTTTCACAAATAAACAAGTGTTTCTCTGGGTCCTCCGACGCCTCTCCTTTGAATTCTAGTAATCTGATGGTGGGATTATGTCCTTCCGTCCTGAATGATGAACTATTACCTCCATGCGGTGTATATACTTGACTAATTCTTCTTGAACTGGATCCCCCAATTTTTGTTCCTTATGTAGATTTACTTCCTGATGTCTTCCTTATCCCTAAATTCGATTTTCTAAATGGTGGTGTTCTTCTTGGTGTATTAGTCGCACATGGGTTTATGGGCTCCACAATGACACTGATATGAATAGGAGTGTTTCCTTATATTCCCTCTCTTGTACCTCTTGTCTTCCTCTCATATGTCATGTGAAATATTTCCTCAATATGCTCCATAGAACAGATATCCTCTACCTCTTCTTCATCACTTTCCAAGCACTCCCTCGTGGCTACAAATCTCTTCTTGGTGCTCATATTATATTGGTAGGGTACTCCACTGCACATTCTTCCATCTGTTTCCATGATCTGCTTGATTTGGTCTTCATCCATCATAATTTGGTCCAAGGCCTCCTCCTCTTCTCCTTTTATCCATTTCTCCATCCATTTCTCCTTCTCTTGTCAGTGCTTACTCCCTTCCCCCATGCAGGTAGAGAAGTTTAGCTATCTAAAGTCATTTTCATTACACCTTTTCTATATAGTAATATATTAATAGAAGTATATAATGATCTGATATACCTACCTCGAGGTCCCTTCAAGAACTCTTGTTCTGTTGTGCTGTAAGACTTTGTTGTATCTACTGCAAATTCTGTGATAAATCCTGCAACAATGTTGTCTTAACAAAAATCTATTGCACGCGTAAATTTATTATCATCTTTTTGTAACTGCATGATCTCTATAGGATTCCACTCTAGACGTTTGATTTGGTTTGTAGGATGGTTCTATTTCAACCTTTTTATACACTCCTGCAACACATACGAGAAATTACAGAAAAATACTTCATGTAAGTAGTTGAATACATAGTTGTCCAGATATTTGTGCGGTGTCAACTTCGGGTTTCTGTTATCTTTCTGCACAAACTACAACTCCTTTATTTTCAACCATCTCTCAATATCTTCCTTTGTTGGATTCCATGGTCTCAACATCCCTTTTTAGATTCTCATTTTCTTAATGTCTTGTCATCCAATCTGACATTATTTTGACCTATCTTCCAAAAAAATCATATAATCAATCCAATCTTGTTCCAACCAACCAAAAACAAAACCATTTGTTGGCTTTCTACTCTTCTACATAGGATTCTTTATCGATTATCATCATCCTACCTTAATGTCATAGATTGACCTCGATTCAAATTTAATAAGCTCCCAACAAAATACCTCTAAAACTATCATCCCCTCTGGTAAACCAGAAGGCAACGTAGCACATAGGGTGTATTTCACAGTCTCACCTGATATTTCTCTATGGGTGGATACAATACTCAGGTGTTTGCAACTTGGGAATGAGTGGAGATCTACGGTTGTATATTGTTAACTTTATTTATTCACTCTAAAATTTGATTACAAAATTTATTCTATTCATGAATGTGAAATACATATCTAATTAGTCAATTCATTCATCTAACATTCACCACTTAACAACAATAAAGACACATACATTCATTCACACAACATAGGTGTTATCTTGGTTCACCCCCTCCTGGGCTACGCCCACAAAGATCTGGATCTCAATATATTTATTATGGTGCAGTAATATGTCACTCCGTGCGTCGTTACAATATTATATCTTACTCTCTTCAGCAAGCTCCTTAATCCCTGTGAGGATGACTAGATCTCACCATGCTCCTCAACCTATGATATAACCCTCGGGATCGAGTCTCTCACTACTTCCCTAGCTCACCAACTTACTGAGTAGTATAGTTCTTATAACTCTCTTCCATATGTTATCTTCTCTCGTCCTCTCTCTCCCTCTCCCTCTAAGTACTATCTATATATATTCTTGGCTCATCAACCATTACAATACATTTCAAAACCCTAACCCTAGCATCGTTAGGTCTTCCTTGCATGAGTGCTTCACATGCTTCCCTCACACGTGTTTCTTTTTCTTCCAGCTATCCTTTCTTCCTTTCATGTTTCTTTTCCCAAAAATAGCCCTTTCCCCTCACTAGGACTGCATCCAACATATTACTACATAGGATCTTGGGCTATTTGAACCTTTAACTTTATTTATTAACTTTGTCACTATAAATTTATCTTGATTGTAAATTCAAGTCATAAAAAGACAACCAATCAACCATATAGTTGGACCTTTATATAACCCCAATGTGCAATTCGAGTTTCTGTGATAGCATGAAGAATCTAAGACTTCACTTTCCACTTTCCAATAGGAGACACTATAGGCGTAATTAAGAATTAATAATTTGTTAATTACACCAATATGCATACACCTATTGGAAATGGTCATAATTAATGGACTTTTAATCATAGATAAGTTTTTAATGAACAATATTTCATATGCTATGAATATACTTCATCCTAACAACAAATCAAAGGTCGTGGTTTCAAACATTAACTTCCTTGCATGACAAAAGATGTCAGTTTTTCATTAAAAAATTTGATTAAGGTGATTAGCATAACAATGATGGTTTATAAGTGTTACATTTTTTGTTGTGAATTCATTTTTTACAGGGCACTGTCATTTTTTTACCAACTATCCATGCATTTTTAATATGAATAACAATAAAAATTATTATTAGTGGGTGGGTGTGTGTGGTCGCATGGATAAGAATTTTTAGGATCCTCGACGTTTCAATTATAGAGGAGTGGGTGGGTGACTGTGGGCGTGTGGATAAGAAGTGTCAGGATACCCATCGACGTTTCAATTATCAAGGATTTCAATTAACTGTTTCCATTAACCATGAATCATTTCAATTATCAAGTATTTTTGTTGGTGTTTCAAACCATGGAATTCAATGCCATTGTGCACATGCAGAATATGATGTTAAGAAATTACTTGTCTAGCCATGTGATTTCCACGTTTACATGATTACTATAATTAACCATGTTTACTATGATTGTGATTTGTTTTTATTTATTGTATTTATGTTTATTTATTTA
This sequence comes from Picea glauca, assembly GCA_000966675.3. Taxonomy (NCBI): domain Eukaryota; kingdom Viridiplantae; phylum Streptophyta; class Pinopsida; order Pinales; family Pinaceae; genus Picea; species Picea glauca. The sequence goes on from JZKD02S1754546.1 coordinate 656,770, forward strand.
TTGTATTGTAGTGGGTACAATCATGCTTGCCTTACCATATGTCTAATTATGTGTCCCGCATTCGCTTCATCTTCTCATGACTCTTCACGCCTTATGCATATTTATTGATCTAGAACAACATATATCAATTCCAGTCTGTGGCCAATATTCACTTGGTCGATTAATTCCATTTGGGGGTGGAATTATATAGATGTGTAGCAGACACACACAAATTTAATTGTGGAGGAGTTTTCAAGAAGGTTTGTGATACAGATATGCAATATGCGCTCACAAATAGTTCTATAGTAGCCAAATGTTTGTTATATGCTTTGGTATAATTTTTTGGGAGGACGATTCTTTTTCATTGAGAGTTGTCACTATTTTTGCAACCTATTTTTTTAGTTGTTTTGTTTTAGGGTTAATGATTGTCATTGCCTTGGATTTATGGTTAGGGTTTTCACTATTTTGACAGTTGGTTGTAGTCACAATGGTGTAGCCATTCGTTTCTATAGAAGACCCATCAACACTAATCCAAATCACTAGGATCCCAGAGGTGCGACCCTAGGTTCAAATCCACCATACTCATCCCCAAAAGATTCTCAATGACACTGAAGATTATGGATTTGAGCAGAAGAGAACAATCACCACTCCTTTCCATGCCTATGATTTCTTGTATGTTCAATGGATTAATGGAGAATGACACCATTCTCAAAGAAACAACTGCTCCTGCTTTAATTTATCATGAAACTGTAATTTATCGATGAATTTATACTGAAAGTGTAATTTAGAAAATGTTTTCATATTCACAATAAAAACTGTAATTTATAATTAGTTTTCTTCATTTTCATGAAAAAATATTGATTTAGGTATAATTCATTGCTCTCATAGGTTAGACATACATGCAGAACATCCTCTTAATGAATTAGAGTTCTCTCATTTCGTCTTCCTTATTACAGTTGCATCACATTTACAAATAAGAGTAAATCAAAATTTGGCAAAAGCAATGGGTGAAGATGAATTATAAATTCCTTTTACCTTTAACATTGAGAATTATTGTTTTAGAACATAAATTATTGTTTATTTTTTTTACTTTTACATTAAGGAAGTTTAAGAATAACATGGTCTTCTCTTTAAGTATTATTTATTAAATCTCACCATTAAAAACTAAAATGGTTTCTTTTATATGGGTATATGGCTATTGGATCTCAACATTAACAACTAATATGTTTTCATGTCATATGGATCCCTACAACCACCCTTTTGTTTCAAATTAAATATCACATTGTTTTATTAATTTTTTCAATGAAAAATGTTTTCAAATAATTTAAATGCACTATAACATTTTGTATATGTTTTTCAAAAATATTTAAAGGCACGGTAACATTTTTGTATGAAGTAATAATGCCACAGAAAATAAATAATTGATTTCAAGACATTTTGTATATGTTTTTCAAAAATATTTAAAGACACGGTAACATTTTTGTATGAAGTAATAATGCCGCATAAAATAAACAATTGATTTCAAGACTCACTAGAACATAGTTAATCAAATAAATGAAAAACCGCAGTTTCTTGGGATTTCCTCACTGCATTTGAAAGGATATGAGGGAGAGGGCACGAAATAAGTTAGTATTTTTTTTTTCTTTTCAAATTTGAATGTTTATAATTTTTAATTAATTTATGATAAATATTTTAGTTATATATATATATATATATATATAACTAAAATATTTATCATTACTAATATTTAATATAGATTTATTAATTCATTAATTTATAATAATTATATTAATTATTATTGTGTTAATTTATTAGTTAATAATATTTTTTTATAATGTATTAATGTAATAATCATATTTAATAAATAATGTATTAATGTTTAATAATAATAATAATGATATAAAGACACTTGATCTTGGATAAATTATTTGAGAATCATGAAAGAAACTATTTTGTATAATAAAAATACTATTAAAAAAACGTCAAATGAAAATTCAACTAAAAAATGTGGTGTGATAAAGAGTTAGAGGAAAAAAGAAAATTAAAATATCATAAATATGTAATCAACCCTAATCTAGAGGATCAAAATTATCTATCTGTTTTGCCAAGTGTGAAGAAAAAAATAAGCATTGCTAAGATAAGAGCAAATTCTCACGAGCTCCATAGTGAAAATGGGGATTGGTCAATTCCTAAAATGCCATGGGATGAAAGAGTGTGTCACCTTTGTGACACTAAGAAGGTTGAAGATGAAAAACACTTTCTCTTAGATTGTCTAGACTATACCCATATTAGATCTCATTTTCAAAATATTGATCACACTACCAACCATCCTAACCTCTTAACTCAACAAAAGTACGATGATCTTGGAAAGCTTCTCTTAATTCTTTTCAATCATAGAAACGGAATTCTAAAGAATCACAATTAATCACTTGCCCTCTTAAAGTTGGATAGACTAGTTAAGTCTTAGTGGACTTTAATCATCATCATCATCATTATCTAATCACATCATTAAAATATTAATACATTATTACATAAATGTAATAATACATTATTAATAGATTAGATAGTATTACATTATTATTATTATTAAACATTACTAACAATGTATTAATGTTTTAATAATATATAATGTATTAATATTTTAATGTATACATTATAAAAATAATGCATTATTAGTTTAATAATGTATTATGAAATACATTACTTAAGTTCAATGTATTAATTCTTTATTAATGTATTATCTTATTAATGTATTAATACTTTATTAATGTTTTAATGTATTAATGTATTACTTTATTAGTGTATTAATACTTTATTAACATTTTAATGTATCAATACATTCATAATGTATTTATTGATGCATTTAAAAAATAATTTTTTTAATGCAATAATACTTTCATTTTATATAGTGTATCTCATCAGTTCAATGTTTCTATCTTTTTCACAAAGGAAACACTTAGTTAAACTAAAAAAAAAAAAACTTCACCAAAACGTTATTTTCTTAATTTTTCTAACACAAACCAAACTTGTCATGCAACAAACATGTTCGGCATTGCAATATGACGAAAAAAAGCATACATTACAACATGAGGAATATAGTAATCTTGTAATGTATTGAACATAGTAGCATCCCATACTGATGAGCATAATTTAACGTTGCAATGTGTCGAACATAAGAAACGCCATAATGTGTCCCCCATTTCCCTGTCATCGCATTGTGACAAACATTTCCTTAGATTGCATGTGACATACATATCCCGACATATCAAAAACACTTCCAAACATCGGAATGTGTTGAACATAGTAATGTTGCAATCTACTAAACATAGTAATGTCACAATGTGATGAACATAGTCTTATCGTCGCAAAGTGATGAACATAAATAAATGTCGTAATGTGACGAACATACCCTATCGTGGAAAACATAGTAATGTGACAATGGGATGAACATATACATATGTCCTAATGTTATGAACAAATCCCTATCGTTGCAATATGACGACCAAAACCAAAAGTTACAATGTGACAAAAATAATAATGTTGCAATGTCTCGAACATAGTAAAATCTCACAATGACAAACATAGTAACGTTACAAGATGAAAAACATAGTAACATTGCAATCCGTTGAACACAGTAACATCACTATGTGACGATAAAATCCATTTGGTCACAATATGGTTAGTAATGTCATAATGTGTCGAACATAAAGGGATGTCACAATGTGTCATACATCACCATATCGTCGCAATGTGATGAAACTTCCCTTATGTTGCAATGTGACACACATATCCTAATGTCGCAATGTGACAAACACTTCCAAACATCAGAATGTGTTGAACATACTAATGCTGCAATCTACTAAACATAGTAACGTTGCAATGTGATGAACATAGCCCTATCATCATAATGCGATGAATATAAAGAGATGTCACAATGTGATGAATATAAAAAGACTTCAAAATGTGACGAACATAGCATTATTGTCACAATGTGTCAAATAGAGTTTTTTTGACACAAACATAGTAACATCGCAAAGTGACGAACATATACAAATGTCACAATGTGATGAACATAGCCCTATCATCACAATGTGCCAAACTTAAATTGACGTCACAATGTGATGAAGATAGCCTTGCCATCACAAAGTGATTAACATATACACGCATCATAATGTGATGAACATGGTCGTGCCATCACAATGTGACGAACTTAAATTGACATCACGATATGAAAAATATAGTCATGTCGCCGCAAAGTGACAAACATATACAAACACATCAATATGATGAACATAGACCTCTCATCGTAATATGGAAAACATAAATAGACGTTGTAATGTGGCAACCGTATCCCTGTCATTGTAATGTGATGAGAATGTCCTCACGTTACAATGTGACACACATATCCTAACATCTCATTTCGACATAAATTTCCAAACGTCGCAATGGAATGAACACAACCCATTGTCACAATGTGATGTACAAAACCCATTGTGGCAATGTGAGAAACATAGACCAACATTGCAATGAGACGAATGGACATTTTACGACATCATAATGTAAGGGACATAACCCACTATGAGACTATGAAAAAAAATTTCCAATGCCATAATGTAACAAATAAATACCCTTCATCGTAATTTGATGACCAAAACCTTACTATGTGATGTGATGAACAAAATCTTATGTCATGATGTGACAAACAAAAATTGATGTCACAATGCGATGAACAAACCATGATCAACATTGCAATGAAGTAGTGCCATAGTAAACTATGGTTAAACATAATCAACTTGAACCAACATAATGATATCAACATGGTCAAGGAAGATTGACCATGGGCATGGTCGACCATAGTAAACCCCAATCAATCATAGTTAACCATAGTCATGGTCAACCACAACCAAACATGGTAGGGACAACCATGATCAACCATAGTCAATATTTCATTCCCAAACTCAACTAAGTTCTACCAAAGTTAACCATAGTCATGGTCAACCATAAGAAACTATGGTCACTCTCAATTAATTACGCCGAAAGGCGTATACCTATTGACAATGGGCAGAATTAATCACCTTTTAATTATAAATTTCAATCTTAGGGTTGGCAATTGAAGATGTTGGCATATTCTTCGTCGTCCTCTCTAATCAATGGATGAGATTTTGATAAATTATCTTCCGCTCATTTATAAAGAGGTACGTTTATGTGATTACTTTTTCACATTTACTAAATAAGATTAAAAATTTACTTGCTCACTACTAGATTGCCACGTTTAATGATTAAGAAATAACAACAGAAATTATTATTACTGGGCGGATGAATATGGTAGGTGGGCGTTTCAATTAACAATGAAATTGGACGAGCGACGTCAATTTTTTACCAGGGTGGATGCTTATGGCCGCGTGAATTAAACCTCCCCTCAGCGTTTCAACTTCCCACCTCCCTTGACGCTTATGGCCGCGTGGATTCCCTTCGTGTTTCAATTTCCCACCTGCGTTTATTAAAAGTTTGATTTATTAGAGAAATAATGGTGGGAAGAATTGCCACATTGCTGGAGACAACCCATGCGTGAACCACTGCCTTCTAGAAGGAGACAACCCATGCGCCACTGCCTTCTCTCAGGCCCCAGTTCGCACAGCCGCCTTTCGGCGTTCACCAACCGCGAGTTAGCGGCTGTGCTAGTGTATGAATGTTTCAATACTTTAATAATGTATTATTAATATATCACTACTTTAATAATGTGTTAATAATATATTAATAATTTAATGTTACATTATACATTAATGTATTAATACTTTATTAGTGTATTATTAATGTATTAATATTTTAGTAATGTATTTATTAAAAATATATTAATACATTAATTAATTAAATTAGTACATTAGATTATAAAATATTTTATTAATATCTTTCATAGTGATGACCATAACAAACAATGATCATTGTCAATCATGTGTTTAATAATGTATTATTACTTTAATAATATATTATTAATGTATTACTTTATTAGTGTATTGATATTATGTAGTAATTAACTAATTCATTACATTATCACTCTATTAATACTTTTATTTATACATTAGATTACAATATTGTAATAATGTATTGTTAATGTATTGAGTTCACTTTGTTATTAATACACTAATAATGTTTTAATGTAGCAATTAACTAATGCATTAAATTATTAATGTATTAATACTTTAATTTATTGATTATAGTCATATAATAATGTATTCTTAACGCATCAATATTATAATAATGTCTTATTAAATACATTCACATCAATATATTAATACTTTATTAATGTATTACTTTATCAGTATATTAATACTTTATTAATGTATTAAAATTTAATAATATATTCTTTAATGGATTTATTGATATATTTAATATATCATTTATGTATTAGTTTATTAGTTTATTTATACTTTAGTAATCTGTTCATTTATAATGTATTAATGTATAAATTAATTAATACATTACATTATATTAATGTACCAATCAATCAATTTATATTTTAATGGATTTATTGATATATTTAATATATCATTTATGTATTAATTTATTAGTTTATTTATACTTTATCAATCTGTTCATTTATAGTGTATTAATGTATAAATTAATTAATACATTACATTATTAATGTACCAATCAATCAATTTATACTTTAATGTACTATTACATTGTTCATGTATTTATAATTTAATATGTTACTTTATAGATTAATGTATTCTTATTAATGCATTAGTATAAATTAGTATTATACATTATTAATGTATTATTATTAATGCATTAATATATATTAATATTAATGCATTAATAATTTAATAATATATTACTAAATAAATTAATATTAGTGTATTACTTTATTAGTATATTAATATTTTATTAATGTATTAAACTTTAATAATGTATTTTTTAATGGATTTAATGTATTTAATATATTATTAATGTATTACCTTATTAGTGTATTAATACTTTAACAATGTGTTCATTTATAATGCATTAATGCATAAATTGTTTAATACATTATATTATTAATATATCAATCAGACAATTTATATTTTAATGTATTATTAGTCCCTCTCAAACTAGGACTATAGAAATGAGTTTGTTATTGATTTGACATTAATTCCATTTACTCTGTTTGACTTTTTAAAAATTTGAGAGTTACTTAAAGTTCAATGTTATAGTTTTTATTTTTTTATTAAACAATAAAATTAATATTGATTTATTTGGATTTTTATTGGGTATAAACTCTAAGGGTCTTATTGCAAACCCGGCGGCGGAGTTCTATTAGCATTGAAAGCATGTGTTCAAGCTTTGATTTTGTTTTCCTCCGACTAGTCTTGCACACTTCCCAACTCTGCACATTTCATTTTTTTCCTTCTCCTTCGCACGCTTTCCACAGTGCCCGTTGTGCATCTGCCTACTCCTGGTCTCACCGGCATGACGTAGCCTGTTAGGCCGAACACCCCAGAGCAGTGAGACATCAGGGAGATCATCTTCAGCAGGTGTGAGACCATCAAATCTAGAAATCAAACGACTGACAACTCCTCAACTGGGTTTGAATCCAGCTATGGATAAAGAAGCAGCCATGCCTGCAATTGCTGAGTTCTCCATTTCCCTGTCTTGAGAAGCCTAAGAGTTATTTGCTTTATTACAGGGTAATGCGTTCATACACCCAAGAAGGTATATATATTCCAACACAAGAACCACACCCACCCTCAATGCAAATGCAAATCCAGTAGTTTATGCGAAGATCGTGTCATGCCAAGGTGGATGGAGTAGATGAATCTAGTATTTGGGCATCACAAGACAAATGTTGCAAGGAATCCTATTGCATATGCTGAGTAGCTATAGTTGTGAGTACTCTCTTCTACATGTTCATTATTATTGTGATTTCGGAGGGTTATGGTAGGTTAAAAATTAGAGTCCCTTTCATTTTTTGTTTTTTTGAATTGAGTCTGAGGCCTTCTTTGCTTTGTACAATGCCGCAATCACTACCAGGTTAGCGAGTTCCTTGGGGCCGACATTGGATAATGAATCATACGATAAGAGACTGGAAATGCAAGTTGTTGGATATAGTCTGAGGTCATAGAGGGCTTTTAACAGCTTGTTGGTTGTTTGAAATCCAGTCCCCGACCCAGATCCTCCCTCATTTCTATTAGAAATAACGACCCTGGCCACCACAGAGGCCATGATCGCCACAAGCACCACAAAAGCTACTAAGATTACTATAATTTTTCTCATCGTCCTTTTCTCTACTGCCAACTTCTCTTGATCGATATCATCTACCTTCTTGTACGATTTGAATGAATACATCTTGTCTTTATTGCAGATTTGATCCAATGACATGCACGAATTTGAAAAAGAATGAGAACTCTGAGACGATATGAGAACCACAATCCCAACTTCAATGATGCTAATGACCGAAGACTCAGCGTGTTGGCTGCTTACAATGCCCAGACTTTTCTTCGTCGTGGAATTTATAGTCTTATTAACAACAAAGATGATGTTGATAGAATTTCTATAATATTCATTAACTTATCAGAATTCCACATGTAAAACTGAAATACGTTTTGTGAAAACAGTGTATAAGAAAAGACAAATCTTGATTTCATAAAAATTATGTTATATTATTTAGGCCAGAACTTGAATTCTTCACTGTAAACAGAGGATACACGATCTTACCTGGCAGGCCCTACACTACCATGCAACTCTTGTTACATTATTCATGTATTAATAATTTAATATGTTATAGATTAATGTCTTAATACTTTAATTTATACATTACAATATGTAATAATGTATTATTAAATACATTATACATTATGAAATACATTAAGGTTAATGTATTATTACTTTATTAATGCATTATTTAGTAGTAAATCAATATTTTTTAATGTATTAAATGCATATATATAATGTATTATTAATATTTTATTTTATTAATGTATTAATATTTTAATAATGTATTAATTAATAATGTAATAATGTATTAATTAATTAATACATTACATTATTAATGTTTCAAAAAATTAATAGAGTACATTTTAAATTGATACTTTAATTTAGACATAACATTTATGAATTCTTGTTATATATTATATTAATGTAATAATTAATTAATATATTAATTATTTATTATTATATAAATGGTATGTTTACTTAACTAGCAACAATCACGTTATAAAAGTGGTTGATATATAAATGGGCATCATTAATTTGGATAGATGAAAAATGGAACTCATAAGCTTATATCAACCACTTTTATATAACAGTTTGTGCTAATATATATACCTTATTGACCAATTGCATCTCTTAAATTTGTGATGTCGTCCCTTCTATTTTGGTGGCATAGTTCTACATCTATCTATCTTAATTAGCAGAGGCTCGTGCAACCAATAATTTGGAAGCAACATGTTCCCGCTATGTTGTTAATTAACATACAATTAATTTTATTTTGATGTTTTTCTAAATATTTCCAAGATTTGCTATTACTTTTTCCAAACATATTTTAATGTAGTATCTCTTATGCAATTGAGAGCATTGTAGAGTCCACGAAAGGAAAGCATTCGTTGTAATTTCTCCAAATTTCATGATAATTTCATAAATTAAATTTTCGATTTTTTTCTTTTCCAAATTTCATAAGAATTTCATAAATTTTCATGATAATTTCATAAATTAAATTTTTTTTTTTTTTTTTCCAAATTTCATAAATATTTATAATTGTTGTTTTTTAATTTAATCGATAATTAATAATTGTTTCTTCTATAATGATTTTTTTTTTAAATAAAAGTTCATAACCTTGCATTAATATTGATCATAAGCTATACAATGATAGGTGTTGGTTACCTGTTTCGTTACAAGAGGAAAACCTAAATAGGTGGTTATAGGATGTTCAAAAATTGACAAGTGTTTCTGTGTTCTAGCTTTGTTGGAACTAAGGTGCTTATGCTAAAATTTACAGCGTGTCTGCAAAATAAAAAATATGCAGACAAAGTTCTACAATCTTTCCATAATTCTGTTAAGGTTGGCTATATACAAAACCGCCATGACTTTAAATATACAGACCTGGTAGGAAAAAATTGCTAAAACATCTATCTTATTGTCGTGGCATATTAGGCCATCGAATCTACAACTAAAAAGACAAAAAAAATGGAACATGGGGGCTTCAGTCCATTGCTGGTCCTGTTTGTCCATGTATGGTGTATGTTGGGGTGAACCACTGAATACATGTCAGGCATCTAGCACTCGTAGGACCATCCAAGTGCACCTCGAACATGATGTTCAATCATTGGATGATGACTTCTTGTGAATGTGCTTTCTCCTCCTACTTTTTCCTTATCTCAAAGAGGATTTGGAGGTGTTCCTCTGCGACATGGTTGGAAAAATGGTGAGGCTAATCCTCCTCCTCCTTGCTAATCTCTATGTCTGCCTCTGTGTTGAAATACATGCCTGTACCTGCAATGTTTTCCAGCTGCCAGCTTGGAGGATTTTCCTCCTCCACCTTGCAACTCCCATCTCCATAGTAAGGGTCACCTGGGTTGACAATGGGAGGGGCCAAAAAATAAGGGTTGAGAGTGTGATGCACGCCCAGGAGTGATGCCTTCTCTTTAACTCTACATGGAATATGAAGCAGTGGTGGATATGGGGTAAAGTGAGCCATGGAGGAAGTCACCTCCAATTTGACCAAGCTGGCTCCAAAGAACTGTAGAGGAATCGAGTGCATCCTCTAGGTGGAGTGGCGAGAGCTGGCAAAGTGGGCGATGAACTCTCTTTGGGAGGGGGTGATTCTGTTGGCCCGAGAGAGGGTGCTCTTGTTGCGAGAACCCGTCTTGGGCTTTCCACACTCCTAAGGCATGGTGGGGGGGATGGGGAGGTGGAGGAGGGATGAGAGAAAGGCTAGGGGAAGAAACAGGGTGAAGCAGAGGGGGGCAAAGAGGAGCGCTACCAAAGATAAAAGAACAATGGTGTGGTCATTTGCTGGAGGACCGAGGAGCATTTCCATAGAGAGAAGAACAATGGTGTGGTCATTTTCTTGAGAACCGAGGACATTTTCCACAGAGAGAGTGCACGAGGGAGGGAGTGGGTTGGAATGTGTTGGGTTGTGTCTCTTATCCCCATGGGAGCCGAAGGTGACCTCTGCAAACTCCATTGAAGTGTGAATTGAATGTTGTGTCCTTCTGATATGCCTTTCTTGGCTGGTTCGCTCGCCCAAGAGCTCAACGAGGCGCATTGACATTAATCCTCTCATGGTGTAATCCATGGAGAAACTAATGAGCTAGGGCTGGCAGCCGGGGTTAATAACTTCCCTAGCTGCCTTGTTCCAGCCATCCTCCCATTTTCGCCATGTGACACCCCATCCAGGTGCTTCTAAAACCAAATTAATAAAAATTGGATTCTTATAATTTATAATAGAAAATTTATAATAATATTATAATATCAAACTTTTCAGTAAGATAGAAAATAAATTGTTGATTGCAATTCTCCAAACTTATCACTTCATATGTCACAAGTCATTGGAATTTGCAATGTTCCATACAAATAATAATTTGGATAATTTCTTGTGCATGAACATCCATCAATAAACTATTAATAGGTTTTACTTAGTTATAAATTTGGATGCATAAAAGAATGCCATAGAGTAATACAAGTCTCAAAGTATATTGTTTTAAGTTTGTTAATAATTTTTAATTTTTGTTTGGTTTTTGATTAATGAAAAATTAAATTTTATCTTTAGAAATGTTAAGTTATTTATAGAACAATTTTTTTTAAATACATATAATAAATATATCATAAAATCAAGAATTAAAAATACATCATAAAATCAAGAATGATTATTTTAGATTCTTCACTCCACATTCACAATAAGCACTCCATAATACTCACTAATGTTGTTAATTGGCAAAATGTTTCAATTAGATTTTTTCACTGAACCCTACTATAAATAGAAACCAAAACTATGTTAATTGTTATTAAAATACCAAATGTTAAAGATTGTATGGATACAATGTACAATCCAAATGATTAAGTGCATAGATTCTATGGCGCCAAGTAACTAATTAGATTTATCTTTATACTTGAAAACTTTATACTATATACTAGTTGTAGATATACAAAACCTAGTTTTTTGTCAAGATATTGTAAAATATAAATTATATTTATACTTGAAAACTTTATACTAGTTGTAGATAAACAAAACCTAGGTTTTTGTCAAGATATTTTAAAATATAAATTATATTAAAAATTTATGTAAATTAAATATAATTTATTTCTTAAGATATTTTAATTTTTTTTATGTAAATTAAATATAAAATAAATAAATTATATAAAATATAATTTAAATAACTTAATTATATGAAATATAATTTAAATAACTTAATTATATGAAATATAATTTAAAATGTAATAAAACATTTGAAGTTCTTGTTTATGTTTGACTTATGTTCTTTGCAACTATATAATCATCATCAATGTGATGGGAAATTAAATTTCTTGAATTTTGAAGAATCTTAAAAATCAACTTTAAAATATTACCAATTTTATTTATATTTAAGATAAATTAAATATGTAAATTAAATTACATAAATAAGTTTTTAAAAATCAATTTTAAAAATTGTAATTAAAGTTTAGATAAATTAAATATAAACAGGTTTAGGAAAATAAACTCTATGAATATCATAAATTGTATTTTAAAATATTACCAATTTTATTTAAATTTAAGATAAATTAAATTACATATAAATTGTAATTAAAGTTTAGATAAATTAAACATAAACCGGTTTAGGAACTTAAATTTGTTCCCCATGAACCTAAAAAATAAACTCTATGAATATCAAAAATTGTATTTAAAGATTAAGGAAATAGATTAATGGTATGAAATATTATTCAAATTGTGGTAGCAGAAGGAATTCTTCTCAGGAGTACAGACTTTATATAAATTACAAAGAAATT
>JZKD02S1754547.1:0-54002 GCA_000966675.3 Picea glauca
AAATCCTCGTTTCTCATCATAATCCACCCAGAGATGATGGATCACACAATAGACATTATGGGAATTATGATAAACATCACATGAAAACAACTCACTCCTATGGACATGAGTTTATTCTGGTGTGGTGCATATGTAGGCGAGGAGGCTCTAATCAAATCCAACGCTAGGTTCTATTGATTTTTAGCTTCCAAGTCGTAAAGATGTCCTACAAATATTTGTGTGAAAATGTATGTTTCAAGGCATATAGCAGAACCTACTAAGTTATATAATTTCGAGAATGTTTCAACCCAAATAGCTCGAAGATTATGGAAAAAATAATTGGCATTTGGGATTCGAAGCAGAAACCTATTACAATGGATGCCACATATAGAGATAACTTGGAATTGGAAATGCTATGAATAGGTGGCCTACACATGAAATCGCTAAAATAGCTGTTAGAATGAGAGGCTTGGGGAAATTGTAATATTTTAACAAAAACTCTGATAAGAATCCAACAGCCACTCTGGCCAAGAAGTTCCATATACGTATGAGAGATACGAATGTGCTCACATCCACTATCAAGAATCCAATGGCATCCCCAATATTACCCATGTTGTTTATCACCCTAAGAGTAGCCCCAATGCCACAAATTACCCCCATGCATATAATACACATGTATAACCTCAACAATGCTTGAAGAATTGTGTATCCCTAATATACTTTGAATATATTCCTCTTAATCCAAATTTTTAAAATTCCTCTAAAATAGAACTGGTAGTCCTGATACACCTTGACTATAATCCTCTTAGTATTCATCCAAACTTTTTTAATACCTATATTATAGAACTACCATCCAAATTTATTTCCTTCACATCCATGGGTTGATCTACTTTAGTTTGCACCATTCCAAGCTCTCGGTTCTCTGACTAGAATTTGTTCAATTCTCCCTTTGCAACCACTCTAAGAGGCGACAAGAGAACGATCGCAATTACAATATCCATGATATTAAACCTAATGGGATGGAAAATCTCATATGGTTTTCTACAGTGATAAAAGTGAAACAAAACACAGTCGGGGCCAAGGTTATGTAAATATATGTATACAAATGTCTCTCTTCATTTTTCTGTATGACTAATTTTATCAAATGTGCCATGAACACAAATCCGAATCTTATCATACATGGAAAAAATCTAATGATAAAATTAAGGAGCCAGGATTGTTACCATAAGAGGCATGGTATATCTAATTAAAAACAAGTCCACTCAATCCTACAAATCCCCTGAGAATCCCCAACACCATCCCTATGTTGTAAGGGAAGTCTTTCATAGTAGTTATCATAGCTACAATGTATGTGAATCCTTATTCTATCAAATTAATCTAAAAGTGGCACCAATGCCATGAGCGTTTTATGAAATCCCTATCTAATACCAAAACAATTTTTTCATAAACATTGATACTTTGACACACATGCTACATGCAATCACTACAAAAATATGGTAGGTTGTCCATTGGCCATTATACTTATAATTGTATTTAATGAACAAATGTTACAAAATGTTGGAAAATAGTTAAGATTATAACTCAAATATTTTTTTTTCTAAACGATGTTATGCAAATAAGATTATAACTCAAATTTTGCTTCTAGCTCTACACTTTCTTTGATTTTGTAAGTGACATTATGCAGATTCTATGTGCTAGCAATTATGTATCTATGTACATTACTTTTATCTATTGAAATGTATTTTGAGTCTAACATGTATTTTGAGATAAATTTATTATGAATGTCACATGTATTAAACTAAGATTTATTGATATTTCTTGTAGCATTTTTGCAAAAGAGACAAAAACATAGTAAAAATATGAGAGAACCATATATATTGTTTTCATATTTAATAACATTAAAAACATTTATATACATGTGGGAAGGAGACACAAATCCTTGGTAGGATCACTCATTAATAAATGATCGGATTCTCCACTCAAATTCTATCTAGATATTATATTTTAGAGACTCCACATTAGTCATTCTCTTCATCTCTACAATGGTCGTCTTTGGTTTGGTATTTGGCATAGATATCCCCTCTATAAAAATCCTTGGTTCTCATCACAATCTAGCCACAAATGATAGAACCCACAATAGACATTATTTCCATTATGATAAACATCTCACTGAAACAACTCACTCATATGCACATGAGTTCATTCCAGTGTGGTGCAGACACAGTTGAGGACGCTCTATGAAATCTAGGGCCAAGTTCTATTTATTTTTTGCTTCAAATTCATATATATATCCTGTAACTCTTACAGATAGAATGTAAGTCCCAAGTGGGCTAGCATAACCTACTAAGTTATATAAAGTGGAATAATGTTTCAACCCAAAGAGCTCAGAAATTATGGCAAAAATCGTTGGCCATTGAGCTCCGAAGGAGAAGCCTATTACAATGGAAGGAAGATATAGATACCCTAGAATTGCAAATGTTATGAAGAGGTGGAATACAAATGAAATCGCTAAAATAGTTGTTAGAATCAGAGGCCTAGGGAAATTGTATTTTTTTAACAAAAACTCAGATAAGAAACCCGCAACCAATCTACAAAAGAAATTCCAAATACTAATAAGAGACATGAATGTTCTTACATCCACTGGTGAGAATCCAAGGGAAGCCCCAATCTCACTCATATTTATATGGTCGTGAGAGCTTCCCCAATGCCACATATTCCCCCCATGAAAAGAATCCACATGTCTAGACTCAACAATACTTAAAGAATTGTGTAATTTTCACCTCGCACAGGAGCTTTGATATACATTGAATATATTCCTCTTAATCCCAATCTTTTAAATTCTTCTAAAATACAACCAGGAGCCCTGATACACTCCAAATATAACCCTATTAGTATTAAACCAAATTTTGTTAATACCTCTATTATAGAACCATCATTGGGATTTATTTCCTTCAAATCCATGGGCTGATCCATATTTGTTTCCTCCACATCCTTGGGTTGATCTACATGAGTTTTCACCGACCCAAGCTCCCTCTTATGTGCATGGAATTTGTTAAATTCTTCTGTGCCTAGAGAAAAATTGAATTTACAAAAGCCATGATTTTATACCCAATGGGAGGGAACCTCAAATGATTTTTTACAATGATAACAATCAAAAGAAACAAGGCCAAGGCCAAGGTTATGTAAAGATATGTATAAAAACGACTCCTTATTTTTTCTTTGTTGCTAATTTTATCAGGCGTACCATGAACATGGATCTGAAGCTTATCACACATGGAAACCATTCAATGAGAAAAATCAAGGAGTTGGGATTGTTCCCATAAGCCGCATGGTATATATGAGTAAAAAAAGCTCCACTCAATCCTACAAATTCCTTGAGAAGCCCCAACATGATCCCTCTACTATGAGGGAAATGGTTCACACTTGTTATCATAGCTTTCATGTTGGTGAAGGTCTGGGAATTGGATCCTATTGTTATGTACACAAACATAAACCATTTTTCAAAGGAATCTACATATTTGTTCATCAATATCAAAAACTTGCCAAGTGTCAACATTATCAGGTAATAGAAGCCTATGTAATATTTGGAATTTTATATCCTCAAAATCCCTTACAAAATTTGAAGTAAAGCATGAACCAGATAAGGCCAAAGTATCATTTATGTGTTTTTCAAACCTAGGTACAACTTGAATGTTGAAAGATGATAAATTTTCAATAAGCTCCTTATCCTTTCGGTAGTATTGTTTGAGGTGAGGGTTATGAGCCACATGTTTCTCTCTGATTTGGTTCAGTACCAGTTTTGAATCCCCACTTACCAATAGATGTTGAATTCCTAAGTCTAAGGCCTTTTCAAGGCCTTTAACTAACACTTCATAGTATTCCATCTTCTTTGTGCTAGGGAACTCTAATCGAAAAGAGAAAGGGATTTCATTTCCCTTAGGATCACACCAAAGGACCCTAGCATCAAATATGGGCTTGGATTTTGAACCATCAAAATCCATGCTCCAAATCACTTCTTTTGTCTCAGGAGGAGGGACATGAAAATATTCTTCAAATAACACAGTATAAGTACCCATCCCCATGTCTTGAAGAGACACATGTCTTTTGTTGTAAGAAGTAGGTACAACCTGCTCTTAATATTTTTTCTCTCTCCTAATGACAACTTCGACACCCTTATGAGGAAAGTTGAAGTAGGTTACTTCCATGAAGTAGCAACCCTGTTTGACCCTAGAGGACCACTCTCTTCCTAAAATCATACCATATGCTTCTGGTATATCTAATACAATTATGTGTATGAGCATGCTCACATCATGAGATTGGTTGAAAGAAATGGATAATTCTTTGATGACACCAATTGTTTCTACAGTTCTTGAATCCAAGCATAGCATATCTTTACAAGGACCTATACACTCAAGACCCAATCTCCTCATAACTTGAAGGGGCATGACATTTTTCCTTTATCCTATGTCAATGACACAATTATGGAGCAAATAATCAAAAATATTTACCGAGACATAGAAAGGAGGAACCCCTGGGTCTAAATCAATGACATCATATGCCTCATTTGGTTGACAGGAGTCATCTTTGGAAAGGAGCTCTATGTTTTATTTGTCAAGTAGGAGGGGATTGTAGGACACATGAAATGTTTTCAATTTCATTAGGTTTCCTAATGGCATCTACTGATGGAATATGGGTTAGGACATTCGCTATGTCTTCAATGACATTGCAAGGTCCCGGTATTGGGAAGTGTGGTGGTGGGTCATTGGGTAAAACCTTGTTTGGATCCCAAGGGGATCTATTATTTAGAGGATAAGGTGATTTGTCACTCATGATAGATTTTTTTTTCCATTGTCCTTAAGATCAATTTTTCCCCTCTCCACTCCTTGCGGATTTCGTCTGGAGTCTTGATTCCTAGTTTCTACAACAAGCCTTTCAAAGGGAGAGAGTTATCATCACAAGGAGCAACCTCTTCCATCTTAACTTGATCATTCTAAGAAGTGGAGGTAATTTTGTTATTTATTGGAGGTAAAGTTTCCTCACCCATATTGGACAATTCTAAGTGACGTGCATACAAATAATAATACTTGGGATCATGTAAATCCCGACAAAAGTGACACCATCCACTTCAAAGGAGTAGTAAACTACAAGTCATTTTCTTTTTTAATGAGGGAGAGGAGTTGATTGTTCATGTTCATTAATAATTTAAACGACCATCACATACATCAAACTGCCTATTGCCAATGAATAAGGGACCCTGGACATGTATTCTATCTCCTCATGTATCTTGGGACACATTTCCTTGCTAATTTTAAATGGTTGTCCAAATGTATACTAACTGGTTTTTCATTATGTATTCTAAACTTGTCCAACACCTTCTGTATATACTCACCCTGAGAGAATGTGAATTTGTGATTTTTCTTGTCTCTTGTTATTCTCATACCAAGAATTCTCTTTGTAGCACTGAAATCATTCATCACAAATGAATTATCTAGTTTCCTTTTTATCAAATTTATATCATGCATGGTATACCCTACAACAAGCATGCTATCTACATATAATAGCAAGATAATATAGCTTCCATTTTCTATCCTCTTAAAATAAACACAGTGATCAAAATGGCATCTACTATAACCTTGTTTTGTCATAAACATGTCTAACTTAAAATACCACTGCCTTGGATCTTTATTTAGGCCATACAAGATCTTATTCAACCTGCATACCAAATTCTACTTCCCTTTGACCTCATACCCTTGTGGTTTCAACATATAAATCTCTTCATCCAAATCCCCATGGAGAAATTTTTTTTTACATCTAATTGTTCAATATGTAAATATTCTACTGCCACAAGACTTAAAATGGTCCTAATCGAAGTCATTTTAAAAACAGGAGAAAATATTTTGGCCTTGTACCTCTTTTTTCCTCCATCTTCTTCCTTCAACCTGTAAACAAATTTATTCTGCAATGATGTTTTTTCTGCAGGAAACTAAACCAAGTCCCAAGTTTGGTTATTTACCAAGGAATCCATTTCCTCTTTCATGCCTTGCTCCCACTTCTTTTTATTGTCTACTTCCATTTCCTCTTCATAACTTTCTGGTTCACCGAAATCAGTCAACAATGAATAACACAATGAAGGAGAGTATCGTTCAGGGGATCTACTTAACCTAGTAGATATTCTAACAACAACTGCATGAGTTTGAGGTACATGTTACTCCTATTGTTTTACATTTTTATTTTCAGGTACCTTTGGAGTTTCTTTTTCAATGATCTCATCAAGCACTGTGTATTCTCATTTTTCTTTTTCCTAATTCTTTCCCTGTAACTGATCTTTGTACATGACCTTCTCATTGAATATGACATCTCTACTCCTAATGATTTTGTGATTTTCATAATCCCATAAGCGATAACCAAAATCATTAACATTGTATACAAAAAAGTACACTTCTTGGATTTTACTTCAAGCTTTGTTCTATTTTCTTTATCAATATGGAGAAATGTTTCACAACCAAAAGTATTCCGAAATGAATAGTTTACCTTTTTACTTGTCCATACCTCCTTTGGAATTCCACCATCCAAAGAAATTGAAGGTCCTTTTTTTATTAAGTAAACAATAGTATCTACAACATCTACCTAGAATTGTAAGGGAAACCCAACATGCAATCTCATACTCCTTGCATATTCCACAATTGTCATGTTCATCCTTTCTCACACACCATTTTCTTGTGGTGTTTTTGGAACTATTTTTTCTCTAAGAATCCCATGATATGAACAATAATCATCAAACTCCTTGTTGTAGTATTCACCTCCATTGTCTAATCTAAGATACTTCAACCTCTTTCTTGTCTCGTTCTCAACCAAAGCTTTCCATTTCTTAAAAGTATCAAAAACATCATATTTTTTTCAAATGCAATAAACCCAAGTTTTTCTAGTTGAATCATCAATAAAAGTAACATAATAAGGAGATCCACCAAGATATGATACATTATATGGTCCCCATACATATGTATGCACAAGATCCAACTTTTCACTCTTCTTTTCTTTTCTGACTCTAAGAAATATCACTCTCTTTTGTTTTCCATAAACACGGTGCTGACAAAAATCACCATCAACTTGTTTAAGATCTAGCAACAAATTCCTTTTTTGAAGTATATATATCCCCTTCTCACTCATGTGTCCAAGCCTATGATGCCACAGTGTTGTATCCACTCCTATAGAAGCTAAAGAGATAGAATAGTCAGCATCAACAATACATAAATACAATGTACCTACCTATTGGCGAGGTGTTTATGATACATCATCAATGAGAAGGGAAGATCCAGTTCGGGGTTGTCTATTTAACCCAAGCCATTTAGAATGATCTACCCTGGAGGGTTCTATGGCTCTGTTAGCCAACTAAGATGCTAAAATAACTAAAAGAGGTAAAACTACCTAAATGTATAATCCTATCAATCAACACACTAATACAATTACTTAATTGATAGTAGTATTATATACAGTAGATATATACAATTACAAGCTTTTAATAAAGCCTCATGAAAATGATGGTTTTAAACTAATGGATCAAAATAAGATGCAAAAATAAAGGAATTGTTTTTTCACTATGAATAACAAAATAATAAACAATGAGTGAATAAGATTTGAAATGATATAACGATAATGGACAAAGCATTAAAGTTTAAATGATGTAATCATTATTCATTCATAAATTAACAAATCAAATAAAATATAAACTAACTAACCTGACGTTGATCAATTGTACTAAGCTAGATTCGTCTTTATGTGTTGTATAAGCTCCACTTAACCTGTTGTCAAGTATAAATATATGACAAAAAGAAAGAATGATATTTCCTGAAACAACTCAAGGAAATATTTTATATTTTGGAATAGATCTATGATAACAAAAAGACAAATGTATTTTTACTCGTGTGACTTTAAAATGTCCAAAAGTTGAAAGTGAAATCAAATCCAACTCTCAGAAAATGGTATTATCAATGACCCAACATTCGATGTAAAATCAAAATGTATAGATGGACGATTATTCACAGATATTAAAAGGACTAAAATATATTGAACCATGTAAAATAAAAACTCAACATGGAAAGATACATGTAGAACAGTCTAAAGATAATTCAATACAAATAAGTTTTCATGTCCAGAAATTATATGAGAAACAATAATTACATTGCACAGTCTATAGAAGGACTAAAGCCAAAAATTAAATTGTATCCCATATAGTTTCAAAATGATAAGCTCATCATAAGGTCCAAAATGAATTTCCCTCATTCTTGGGAAAGTAGTGTTATTTAAAACAAGTTCCTAGTTTGTTTCTCATATCATACAATATAGAGACAAGTCTACTTTAATAAAGCATTTACTAAAACAAAATAACCATAAAGATAGGTATGTTGAGACAACTATTCAAAAATAGTTACATCATTCAAATATTGTTTCTCAAAAATGAAATTAAAAGTTCATTGTATTCCCAAATTTTGACTCGTTCTTTTAATATTTGCACATTGATCTGTTGTTTACCTGAGAACAAAGAAAAACAAAATTTAAATTAGAAAACAATCAAATAAATAAATTAAAAGACAAGCTACATAATCTACAATTGTGTAGTTGGTCTAAATAAAAACAAAATAAAAACAAATTCAGTTAGTATTCAAACAAATACAATCATGAATTACAAGAAGAGTGTTTACCAATTAGAAATTTGAAAAGGAATCATCAAACAAATCTGAATTTACAACAACATTAAAACTGGTGGAGTTTTTTATAATCACAGCTCCTGATCTCTTGAAACATTTGTTGTCCCTGATTGAATTTGATTGGATGCTAACTCTGAGATCCTCATTTTCCTTTTCCAAAACTAAGTTTCGAGTCATTACTTGATTTAGTTGAGCCTATAGATAAGGGATGTCTTGATAGTATCTTTGGATCCGATCAAAGCAACCTTCACAATATACCTGTTCTAGATTTGGCAATGGACTAGTTTGGTTTGCGTTAAGAAGTTTACCCTGCTAATGTTTTTAAGGTCGTACTAAATTCCTGAGAAAACTTCTTTCTCATTTAAAAAAGGAGGCAAGTTAGACACGAAATTGTATCGGGGTGAATTTATCTTAGCAGAATCAGAACTGGTATCGTCAACAAAGATCAGGTCTCAAATATCAATGGTGGGGACAATATTTTCTTGGTTGTGACGTTGATTCCTGGCCATTCTGGAAAGGAGTTGGCCATTCGTTTTGTTCTTGAAATCTATATCCTAAACCCTCTGTATTTTATGTCTACCCTGCTTCTTGGTTTTAATTTTGTTTACATCAACCAAATCATGCCCAAGATTGGGAGTAACAGATACCTTACCCTTCAATTTATCCAACACTTCCTCTAAAGACTTTTTAGGGATGAATTCGTGCCTCTCGTCTGTCTCTCTGATTGATTGATGAAAATCAACAGGGGTTTTGGTAAATAACATAGGGTCTTCTGTAACTTTCAATTCCATATGAAGGTCTTGCAGAGAGTGAGTCAATGGGCAAGGGCAGGTAGGCTCATCTAAACACAGGGGCAGATCGCTTACCAGTTCAGGTGTGAGTGAAACAAAACCATTCCTAACCAGGAAATTTTTCCAGTTATCTCCTGCCTTTGAAAAATGGGAAATGACTAAGACTCAGATCAAGCCATGATGAAAGAGACTGGACTTTGAATTAGGGTTTTTCCTCTGATAAAATATATCCATATTATGAAAGATTTTAAGAAGCTAAAAAGACATGTTTAAACTAAACCCTAAGAAGACCATTAACAAGAATATATGAAATAGAAATACCAATCCATATCGTCCCTCGTAGGTAACGAAATGATTGATAATTAATAACAAATTGTGCCACTGAGGCTTGAACAGATTTATGGGTGTACCTTTGACATCGTAGCATGACTTCCTGGAAATCATTAATAGGTGCCAAGGAATACCTTATATTTTTAGATTCTTGAACCAACGATATCCTTCTCATGATATGCGAGTGGCTTCTACAATCCATTCCTCACTAACTTGCAACTGTAAGTCACCTATTTTGGCTCTAGTACCGTCAAAGGTCTTGGAAAAATCTTGGGAGATTTCAAGGTTGAAACCCTCGAACAACTGTATAAAATTAACCCATACAAAGACTGTGAGATCATCCATAGCATCATCATGGGAGAGAAAGGTCTCTGAGCCATTCATCTCTATCCTTACCATAGGGGCCATAGACTTGGTTACAAAATACCAGCAGGTGAAAAAAAGAGGAGCATGTGTTTGAAACCACCCGATATGAACAATATACTTTGCATTGTCAAAGGTGGCCCAATAACTACGATTTCGGGAGAAAACCACCATGACTACCACTTTATCTATTGATTAAACCCTAAACCAGAGAACCAATGCACTCGAAAGCCACCTCCTCTACTAAGAAACTAGCCCCAAATTATGAAGCACCACCAACGATGCAATGAATGTGAGCTCAAGCAAGAAGGACAAGGGTGTAATGGTTTTAGAGCACGACTAACAGTCATGTAAAATAGTGATTAGACTATGAAATGACGATCGAGGGTAGCATTCACATTATAGATTTATATCAAATTTTTTAAAACCAAAATCTATCGTGAAGGTGTAAAGTGACAATCAAAACTCTAAATGAAAAATGATCAAGGCATAACCCAAACGTGATCAGCTCATATCCTAATGGTAAAGAAACATTTCACAAAATGATATGCTCAATACCCTTGAAGGCTCTTAAGATCATTATGTATTTTAAAGACCTGTCCAATTTCACAAGGAGAAATTTTAGAATTTGTATGATGTGTTTATGTCAAGCATGTTTCAATTTCATTCTTTAACAATAATGAAATTGAAAAAGAGTGAACGAGAAATTTATTAAAAAAAATAAACTCAAAAACACACAACAACCAATCAAGTGACTCTTCAAACAAAAATCATAATTGAAGTCTTCGCAGACACAAAGAGGCAGCTATTAAAAATTATTTTTTCGTCAAAAATTGGGTTTTAAATATTGATGAAACGACATGAATATTTGGCTTCCAACAATGGTGACTCGTTAGGCGAAGCAGTTATCTCTGCATCATCAAAGATTCATATCAGGGAAAAGATAAATTGGATAGTCACTAAAAACAATTATGAAACAGATCAAGAGTTTTGAAATTAACTTAGAAAATTAACACAGTCACACTATCGAAGAATGTTCTGGCAAATGATTGTAATCCTAAATTTTTTTTCAATCAAAAGGAAACGATATTGATAAAAGTAACTCCAATACTGTTGACAGGGCCACTGTTGCCAGCAGGTGTTTATAGCCTCGGCAGGAATGTCATTTAACCCTCTCAAGTATTTCGATCCCATCCAAAAGTCGTCCATCTATGATAAACATATCTTGATATTTGATCAATTTTAAAACATACCTAAAGGATCTTGAACCTGACATTGCTTCACTGCCAGCAGGCCTGTTCAATACCCTGGCAAAGTTGTCTTGGTATCATGTGCGCATTTACCCGCTGCCAACAGACATGTTCAGTATCCCGGCAGGTCTACACACAATGCCCACACTTTAAAGTGTTTCCAACTCTCTATAATCATTCATAAAATTTAGAATCTTCATGATAACGAGAGAGCGGGGTGATACTGAAGATTTAACAGCCAGGCAATCATAGGATTGATCATTAATATTGTTTCTTGTTCTTTAAGAATAGATCATTTTCATCATGATTTGGACATTTATATTTCCATTAAGAAATCATCTCAAGGATGGGGAAGTGCTTTTATTTTATCTCATTATAATTGGGATGACGCAAGGAGTTTTAAATATAATCGTATTTCCCTAAGACTTCAACTAAAAACCAAGAACAATGATTTGACAAAGACTTATAGCATAACTTTCTTATAGATTATTGATCTGAGTTAAGAACTTAATGTGTAGATGCTTTGAATTGTTTCAATTGTTGTTAGTGAAAGATATGATTCCCCTCAATAATGAATTATGATTTAGAAATAATTTAAAAAAAAACACAAAAAACAACAAAAAGAAAATAAAAAATAAAACAAAAGAAATATAAAAGATAGGGATATTTACAGGGGGTAAGTTTGACAAAGAGCATTTTGGATTTTATAGTACTCAACTAACTTACAAATCAATTATCTGAGTTGAACCTTAACATCAGAAACTGTTTGAACTATTTCAAAGTGCTTTTAAAAACATAAGCCTTGAAATGAATGCTTCCTTCGACAATCTCTCTTTGATCAGAAATATATTGATTCAAAAAGACAAACAAGAAGAAAATTCAATCAAAGCAATCAAAGAAAACAAAAAAAAAAAACACAGCAAACCGAATCATATTTTATTAATGGGATTCAAAATCAGAATTACATCAAAACAAACAAAATCAAAATAGTAAAAGCACACTTTAAAAAATAATTTGACCAAAAACAAAACCAAGCCAACCTCTCATAGAGAATGAGGATCAAAAGGAAGAACTACAAAGTTCATATTTTTGTATATAGGCAAGTTCTTTTCTTAATATAGTGATGCATGATACATCATTTTGACTAATCTTATTATTAAAAGTCACAGAATCTACAAGGAAATAGAATAATCCTTAACCAGGATGAGTGCAATTACGCGCAGTGGTAAGTTATGTTTGTTAGGGTAAACTAAGATCAAATCCCTAATCTCTTTATTAATTCTTCATATAATCTCAAATCATTGCATGATGCTGCCAAGTTTTGAAAAAGAAACATTTAATCAAGACAGTTGCGAAAAGGAAAAAGAAAGGAATTGAAAGAAGACTTCCCTGACAACATTCAGATGATAGTTCTCTTTGCATACCCACGTGCCTTCATAACTGCATTATTCAAAGGAAAAAGTGAAAAGGAAAAAAAAATCCCCAAAAGGACTCTATTCCTACACCTACTCTAACTTCTACATAGATCAAAACGCTAAGTAAAATCATATTTCCAATGCAGCCACAAGAGCATCTCCAATCTTTCAAGGCATAGAAAGTCAAAAATCAAACTAAAAGAATTTAGTATTTGCAGATACAAGAGAAATAATTCATGATTATCTCCTATATATTCATTTAAAAATGAAGCATGCATGACCTACCATTATTTTGAAACATCTTGATGTATGAATCCTCCAACCATTATGCAATCTTGTCGTGATATGGGTCATAATGGCATGGAAGAGTGTAAGTTTGAAAAAAATGTCAATATTATGGGTACCTAACATAACCATCATCTAAGGCCGAANTTCTTTCCCTGTAACTGATCTTTGTACATGACCTTCTCATTGAATATGACATCTCTACTCCTAATGATTTTGTGATTTTCATAATCCCATAAGCGATAACCAAAATCATTAACATTGTATACAAAAAAGTACACTTCTTGGATTTTACTTCAAGCTTTGTTCTATTTTCTTTATCAATATGGAGAAATGTTTCACAACCAAAAGTATTCCGAAATGAATAGTTTACCTTTTTACTTGTCCATACCTCCTTTGGAATTCCACCATCCAAAGAAATTGAAGGTCCTTTTTTTATTAAGTAAACAATAGTATCTACAACATCTACCTAGAATTGTAAGGGAAACCCAACATGCAATCTCATACTCCTTGCATATTCCACAATTGTCATGTTCATCCTTTCTCACACACCATTTTCTTGTGGTGTTTTTGGAACTATTTTTTCTCTAAGAATCCCATGATATGAACAATAATCATCAAACTCCTTGTTGTAGTATTCACCTCCATTGTCTAATCTAAGATACTTCAACCTCTTTCTTGTCTCGTTCTCAACCAAAGCTTTCCATTTCTTAAAAGTATCAAAAACATCATATTTTTTTCAAATGCAATAAACCCAAGTTTTTCTAGTTGAATCATCAATAAAAGTAACATAATAAGGAGATCCACCAAGATATGATACATTATATGGTCCCCATACATATGTATGCACAAGATCCAACTTTTCACTCTTCTTTTCTTTTCTGACTCTAAGAAATATCACTCTCTTTTGTTTTCCATAAACACGGTGCTGACAAAAATCACCATCAACTTGTTTAAGATCTAGCAACAAATTCCTTTTTTGAAGTATATATATCCCCTTCTCACTCATGTGTCCAAGCCTATGATGCCACAGTGTTGTATCCACTCCTATAGAAGCTAAAGAGATAGAATAGTCAGCATCAACAATACATAAATACAATGTACCTACCTATTGGCGAGGTGTTTATGATACATCATCAATGAGAAGGGAAGATCCAGTTCGGGGTTGTCTATTTAACCCAAGCCATTTAGAATGATCTACCCTGGAGGGTTCTATGGCTCTGTTAGCCAACTAAGATGCTAAAATAACTAAAAGAGGTAAAACTACCTAAATGTATAATCCTATCAATCAACACACTAATACAATTACTTAATTGATAGTAGTATTATATACAGTAGATATATACAATTACAAGCTTTTAATAAAGCCTCATGAAAATGATGGTTTTAAACTAATGGATCAAAATAAGATGCAAAAATAAAGGAATTGTTTTTTCACTATGAATAACAAAATAATAAACAATGAGTGAATAAGATTTGAAATGATATAACGATAATGGACAAAGCATTAAAGTTTAAATGATGTAATCATTATTCATTCATAAATTAACAAATCAAATAAAATATAAACTAACTAACCTGACGTTGATCAATTGTACTAAGCTAGATTCGTCTTTATGTGTTGTATAAGCTCCACTTAACCTGTTGTCAAGTATAAATATATGACAAAAAGAAAGAATGATATTTCCTGAAACAACTCAAGGAAATATTTTATATTTTGGAATAGATCTATGATAACAAAAAGACAAATGTATTTTTACTCGTGTGACTTTAAAATGTCCAAAAGTTGAAAGTGAAATCAAATCCAACTCTCAGAAAATGGTATTATCAATGACCCAACATTCGATGTAAAATCAAAATGTATAGATGGACGATTATTCACAGATATTAAAAGGACTAAAATATATTGAACCATGTAAAATAAAAACTCAACATGGAAAGATACATGTAGAACAGTCTAAAGATAATTCAATACAAATAAGTTTTCATGTCCAGAAATTATATGAGAAACAATAATTACATTGCACAGTCTATAGAAGGACTAAAGCCAAAAATTAAATTGTATCCCATATAGTTTCAAAATGATAAGCTCATCATAAGGTCCAAAATGAATTTCCCTCATTCTTGGGAAAGTAGTGTTATTTAAAACAAGTTCCTAGTTTGTTTCTCATATCATACAATATAGAGACAAGTCTACTTTAATAAAGCATTTACTAAAACAAAATAACCATAAAGATAGGTATGTTGAGACAACTATTCAAAAATAGTTACATCATTCAAATATTGTTTCTCAAAAATGAAATTAAAAGTTCATTGTATTCCCAAATTTTGACTCGTTCTTTTAATATTTGCACATTGATCTGTTGTTTACCTGAGAACAAAGAAAAACAAAATTTAAATTAGAAAACAATCAAATAAATAAATTAAAAGACAAGCTACATAATCTACAATTGTGTAGTTGGTCTAAATAAAAACAAAATAAAAACAAATTCAGTTAGTATTCAAACAAATACAATCATGAATTACAAGAAGAGTGTTTACCAATTAGAAATTTGAAAAGGAATCATCAAACAAATCTGAATTTACAACAACATTAAAACTGGTGGAGTTTTTTATAATCACAGCTCCTGATCTCTTGAAACATTTGTTGTCCCTGATTGAATTTGATTGGATGCTAACTCTGAGATCCTCATTTTCCTTTTCCAAAACTAAGTTTCGAGTCATTACTTGATTTAGTTGAGCCTATAGATAAGGGATGTCTTGATAGTATCTTTGGATCCGATCAAAGCAACCTTCACAATATACCTGTTCTAGATTTGGCAATGGACTAGTTTGGTTTGCGTTAAGAAGTTTACCCTGCTAATGTTTTTAAGGTCGTACTAAATTCCTGAGAAAACTTCTTTCTCATTTAAAAAAGGAGGCAAGTTAGACACGAAATTGTATCGGGGTGAATTTATCTTAGCAGAATCAGAACTGGTATCGTCAACAAAGATCAGGTCTCAAATATCAATGGTGGGGACAATATTTTCTTGGTTGTGACGTTGATTCCTGGCCATTCTGGAAAGGAGTTGGCCATTCGTTTTGTTCTTGAAATCTATATCCTAAACCCTCTGTATTTTATGTCTACCCTGCTTCTTGGTTTTAATTTTGTTTACATCAACCAAATCATGCCCAAGATTGGGAGTAACAGATACCTTACCCTTCAATTTATCCAACACTTCCTCTAAAGACTTTTTAGGGATGAATTCGTGCCTCTCGTCTGTCTCTCTGATTGATTGATGAAAATCAACAGGGGTTTTGGTAAATAACATAGGGTCTTCTGTAACTTTCAATTCCATATGAAGGTCTTGCAGAGAGTGAGTCAATGGGCAAGGGCAGGTAGGCTCATCTAAACACAGGGGCAGATCGCTTACCAGTTCAGGTGTGAGTGAAACAAAACCATTCCTAACCAGGAAATTTTTCCAGTTATCTCCTGCCTTTGAAAAATGGGAAATGACTAAGACTCAGATCAAGCCATGATGAAAGAGACTGGACTTTGAATTAGGGTTTTTCCTCTGATAAAATATATCCATATTATGAAAGATTTTAAGAAGCTAAAAAGACATGTTTAAACTAAACCCTAAGAAGACCATTAACAAGAATATATGAAATAGAAATACCAATCCATATCGTCCCTCGTAGGTAACGAAATGATTGATAATTAATAACAAATTGTGCCACTGAGGCTTGAACAGATTTATGGGTGTACCTTTGACATCGTAGCATGACTTCCTGGAAATCATTAATAGGTGCCAAGGAATACCTTATATTTTTAGATTCTTGAACCAACGATATCCTTCTCATGATATGCGAGTGGCTTCTACAATCCATTCCTCACTAACTTGCAACTGTAAGTCACCTATTTTGGCTCTAGTACCGTCAAAGGTCTTGGAAAAATCTTGGGAGATTTCAAGGTTGAAACCCTCGAACAACTGTATAAAATTAACCCATACAAAGACTGTGAGATCATCCATAGCATCATCATGGGAGAGAAAGGTCTCTGAGCCATTCATCTCTATCCTTACCATAGGGGCCATAGACTTGGTTACAAAATACCAGCAGGTGAAAAAAAGAGGAGCATGTGTTTGAAACCACCCGATATGAACAATATACTTTGCATTGTCAAAGGTGGCCCAATAACTACGATTTCGGGAGAAAACCACCATGACTACCACTTTATCTATTGATTAAACCCTAAACCAGAGAACCAATGCACTCGAAAGCCACCTCCTCTACTAAGAAACTAGCCCCAAATTATGAAGCACCACCAACGATGCAATGAATGTGAGCTCAAGCAAGAAGGACAAGGGTGTAATGGTTTTAGAGCACGACTAACAGTCATGTAAAATAGTGATTAGACTATGAAATGACGATCGAGGGTAGCATTCACATTATAGATTTATATCAAATTTTTTAAAACCAAAATCTATCGTGAAGGTGTAAAGTGACAATCAAAACTCTAAATGAAAAATGATCAAGGCATAACCCAAACGTGATCAGCTCATATCCTAATGGTAAAGAAACATTTCACAAAATGATATGCTCAATACCCTTGAAGGCTCTTAAGATCATTATGTATTTTAAAGACCTGTCCAATTTCACAAGGAGAAATTTTAGAATTTGTATGATGTGTTTATGTCAAGCATGTTTCAATTTCATTCTTTAACAATAATGAAATTGAAAAAGAGTGAACGAGAAATTTATTAAAAAAAATAAACTCAAAAACACACAACAACCAATCAAGTGACTCTTCAAACAAAAATCATAATTGAAGTCTTCGCAGACACAAAGAGGCAGCTATTAAAAATTATTTTTTCGTCAAAAATTGGGTTTTAAATATTGATGAAACGACATGAATATTTGGCTTCCAACAATGGTGACTCGTTAGGCGAAGCAGTTATCTCTGCATCATCAAAGATTCATATCAGGGAAAAGATAAATTGGATAGTCACTAAAAACAATTATGAAACAGATCAAGAGTTTTGAAATTAACTTAGAAAATTAACACAGTCACACTATCGAAGAATGTTCTGGCAAATGATTGTAATCCTAAATTTTTTTTCAATCAAAAGGAAACGATATTGATAAAAGTAACTCCAATACTGTTGACAGGGCCACTGTTGCCAGCAGGTGTTTATAGCCTCGGCAGGAATGTCATTTAACCCTCTCAAGTATTTCGATCCCATCCAAAAGTCGTCCATCTATGATAAACATATCTTGATATTTGATCAATTTAAAAACATACCTAAAGGATCTTGAACCTGACATTGCTTCACTACCAGCAGGCCTGTTCAATACCCTGGCAAAGTTGTCCTGGTATCATGTGCGCATTTACCCGCTGCCAACATACATGTTCAGTATCCCGGAGGGTCTACACACAATGCCCACACTTTAAAGTGTTTCCAAATCTCTATAATCATTCATAAAATTTAGAATCTTCATGATAATGAGAAAGCGGGGTGATACTGAAGATTTAACAGCTAGGCAATCATAGAATTGATCATTAATATTGTTTCTTGTTCTTTAAGAATAGATAATTTTCATCATGATTTGGACATTTATATTTCCATTAAGAAATCATCTCAAGGATGGGGAAGTGCTTTTATTTGATCTCATTAGAATTGGGATGACGCAAGGAGTTTTAAATATAATCGTATTTCCCTAAGACTTCAACAAAAAACCAAGAACAATGATTTGACAAAGACTTATAGCATAACTTTCTTATAGATTATTGATCTGAGTTAAGAACTTAATGTGTAGATTCTTTGAATTGTTTCAATTGTTGTTAGTGAAAGATCTGATTCCCCTCAATAATGAATTATGATTTAGAAATAATTTTAAAAAAAAAACAAAAAACAACAAAAAGAAAATAAAAAATAGAACAAAAGAAATATAAAAGCTAGGGATATTTATAGGGGGTAAGTCTGACAAAGAGCGTTTCGGATTTGATAGTACTCAACTAACTTACAAATCAATTATATGAGTTGAACCTTAACATCAGAAACTGTTTGAACTATTTCAAAGTGCTTTTAAAAACATAAGCCTTGAAATGAATGCTTCCTTCGACAATCTCTCTTTGATCAGAAATATATTGATTCAAAAAGACAAACAAGAAGAAAATTCAATCAAAGCAATCAAAGAAAACAAAAAAAAAAAACACAGCAAACCGAATCATATTTTATTAATGGGATTCAAAATCAGAATTACATCAAAACAAACAAAATCAAAATAGTAAAAGCACACTTTAAAAAATAATTTGACCAAAAAMAAAACCAAGCCAACCTCTCATAGAGAATGAGGATCAAAAGGAAGAACTACAAAGTTCATATTTTTGYATATAGGCAAGTTCTTTTCTTAATATAGTGATGCATGATACATCATTYTGACTAATCTTATTATTAAAAGTCACAGAATCTACAAGGAAATAGAATAATCCTTAACCAGGATGAGTGCAATTACGCGCAGTGGTAAGTTATGTTTGTTAGGGTAAACTAAGATCAAATCCCTAATCTCTTTATTAATTCTTCATATAATCTCAAATCATTGCATGATGCTGCCAAGTTTTGAAAAAGAAACATTTAATCAAGACAGTTGCGAAAAGGAAAAAGAAAGGAATTGAAAGAAGACTTCCCTGACAACATTCAGATGATAGTTCTCTTTGCATACCCACGTGCCTTCATAACTGCATTATTCAAAGGAAAAAGTGAAAAGGAAAAAAAAATCCCCAAAAGGACTCTATTCCTACACCTACTCTAACTTCTACATAGATCAAAACGCTAAGTAAAATCATATTTCCAATGCAGCCACAAGAGCATCTCCAATCTTTCAAGGCATAGAAAGTCAAAAATCAAACTAAAAGAATTTAGTATTTGCAGATACAAGAGAAATAATTCATGATTATCTCCTATATATTCATTTAAAAATGAAGCATGCATGACCTACCATTATTTTGAAACATCTTGATGTATGAATCCTCCAACCATTATGCAATCTTGTCGTGATATGGGTCATAATGGCATGGAAGAGTGTAAGTTTGAAAAAAATGTCAATATTATGGGTACCTAACATAACCATCATCTAAGGCCGAAGTTCCCCATCCTCCTCACATTTCTCCAAGTGTTCATCAATTTCTTCACATGGAGGATCTAAGAAAATCATGTCATGCTTACTTCCTAGATATTTAGGTAGAAACAAAGCAAGCACAACTTTATCTTTATTATGAATATTTTTTAGATACAAAGCTTCAATCCATTCTAAGATCCTATATAAAAATTAGGATGCAAACTATGAATTTGATGAACTATATCTGTCAATGGGGAACACATCATAAGAGGATTCATGACATCAATTAGATTATTGGTTTGAACACTTCCTTTGATGAGATGGATAATTTCAAAATGCGAAGCATAATCATTAAAATTTGAACTAACCAAAGAATGAATATGAAATGTAGAATATTTGATGTCCATAAGAATGAGTGCATTGTCTTTTTCAAAAATAAATCATGTAAAATCATCTTGCAACATGTCTTTTTTCCATGCGAGTGATGAAAGTGAAAGAGCATCAAATACGACTTCATAAATTTTATGTTCGAAATTAATTTCACCAAATCTTGGCATATCGAAAAGATTTGATTGTGATGGCAAAGAGTAAGATATCGTGGGTAAAGTATCATGTCCACTAGAATCTAAGAAGAGATCGGGATATAAAGAGTAAAAGGAATCAGAAATGAGCACATGGAAAGATTTTCTTGAGCTATGATATTTAACAATGGTATTCTCAAGACATTCCTCTTCACATTCCTTAATAATTTCACTCTGTTTTGGTCATAAATCCTTCAACATAATACGATCATCTAAATTTGTCTCCTGTATGATAGAAAATTCAAAACTTTCATGACAAACATCTAATCTTTCATGTGGATAAGGTATGATTTGTGGATGAATGTTTAAGGTTTCTTCTTCAAATTGCAGATTTACATCTCTAATCAGTTTCATATGAATGTTAGAATGCTTAAGATCATTTTGATCACCTAAGTGTTCTTCAATAACTGAATTTAAGTACTGACTAGAGAAAGAGTTAGAAGAATATAGAAATTCACCTTGATCCAACATCAAATATTCTTCAATGATGGTCGAGGACAGAACATACAATGATTCAAAGGAAAAACCAGTTTGATTGTCTATAAGAACCTTTTCAATAGATTCTACCTCCCTTGCTTGTTCAAAATTTTCAGATGGATTGCTCTCATCCTGTAAACAAAATTATTTTCACAATTGAGTGATAGGATTTGTAATTGATTCATCATTTGCGATTGAAAATGGTTGGATGAAAAGGGCGCTAACATCAGACAGGAGATTTAGTACAAATGACATTTCATCAAGTTGAAATTTACAGAGAACATGATGGATTCTTGTTAACTCTAGAGATGAATCGTCATTAATTAGTAGAGCCTATAATTCTTCACATAATTTATTGTAATCATAGATTTCAAAAGCATCTAAAAACTCCTCTATAAATTGAAACCAATCAATAATGTGATATGTTGGAGAAGACTCAAACCAATGTTTAATCCGGCCCCTGAAAGTAGAAGTGAACAATCTACATAAAACCTTTAAATCAGAAATATCATGTTTGATACATTTATACCAAAACTTGTTAAGATGGTATTTTGCAAATACATTCCCCCCACCATCAAAGGTGAGTTTGGACAAGCGAGAGACTGTCTTGTTGGGAATATCAGGTAATGAGAAGTGGAAAACATGTTCCAACACAGTGATTTGGGGAGCCATGGGAAATTAAATACATTCGAAACAAAGACTCCTGCAAGGCCAGCTTATCAGTCTAGCCTGCCTTCTAGTGCATTTCAAGATGACACAGAAGAAGAATTTATAAATCTGGAATTATGACAGGCTGAGGGGTAAAAAAAATTAATCATTAAATTTACCTCATCCCTCCTTCTAGTGCCATTTGTTGATGAGACGTTTATGACACACCATCAATGAGAAGGGAAGATTTGGTCTAGGGTTGTCTATTTAACCCAAGCCGTTTGGAAATATCTACCTTGTCAGGTTTTATGACTCTGTTAGCCAACTAGGATGCTAAAATAACTAAAAGAGGTAAAACTACCTAAATGTATAATCCTATCAATCAACACACTAATACAATTACTTAACTGATAGTAGTATTATATACATTAGATATATACAATTACAAGGTTTAAATAAATCCTCGTGAAAATGATGGTTTTAAACTAATGGATCAAAATAGGATGCAAAAATAAAGGAATTTTTTTTTCATTATGAATAACAAAATAATAAACAATGAGTAAATAAGATTGGAAATGATATAAGGATAATGGACAAAGCATTAAAGTTTAAATGATGTAATCATTATTCATTTGTAAATTAACAAATTAAATAAAATATAAACTAATTAACCCGAAGTTGATCAATTGTACTAAGCTAGATTTGTCTTTATGTGTTGTATAATCTCCACTTAACCTATTGTCAAGTATAAATCTATGACAAAAAGAAAGAACGACATTTCCTGAAACAACTCAAGGAAATCTCTTATATTTTGGAATAGGTCTATCATAACAAAAAGACAAATAGATTTTTACTCATGTCACTTTAAACTGTCCAAAAGCTGAAAATGAAATCAACTCCAACTCTCAGAAAATGGTATTATCAACGACCCAACATTTGATGTAAACTCAAAATGTATATATGGACGATTAGTCACAGACATTAAAAGGACCAAAATATAATGAACCATGTAAAAGAAAAACTCAACATGAACAGATACATGTAAAACAGTCTAAAGCTAATTCAATACAAATAAGTTTTCATGTCCATAAATTATATGAGAAACAATAATTATATTGCACAATCTATAGAAGGACTAAAGCCAAAAAGTAAATTATATCCCATATAGTTTCAAAATGATAAGTCCATCATAAGGTCCAAAAGGAATTGCCCTCATTCCTGGGCAAGAAGTGCTATTTAAAACAAGTTCCTATTTTGTTTCTCATATCATGCAAGATTGAGACAGATCTACTTTAATAAATCATCTACTAAAACAAAATAACCATAAATATAGGTCTGTTGAGACAATTATTCAAAAATAGTTACATCATTCAAATATTATTTCTTAAGCTCTGGATGGGGTGACACACAGCGATGCCTTGCCACATGGCTCAGCATCAAGCCACAGCTTAAATGTTGTAGGTTGCTCCCCATCCCCTCCGCATTTATGATGGTAGCCAGCCATTACAGTTGCTATATGGAGGAGGGACTTCTCCCTCGCACGAACGCACTCACACAGCCAACATTCAATATGACAGGGTTAATAGGCAGCCATGCGATGCCGTCATTTGGAAATTTGAAAGTTGGAGAGCTTGGACAGAGCTGGTTCACTCTCGTTTTGGACCTCCCCGTCGGTTGGGAGCTCTGGTGCAGTTCTGGTTCATTCTCATTTTGGTTCATTCTCATTTTGGTTCATTCTCTCTGCATCTCTATCCACCCCTCATCAGCAATGACAAGGAAGCAAGGCAAGCCTCATCGAGGCTCAGCCTAGTACACCCACAAAGAGCAGAGGCAAAGAAGGAAGAACCTAGAGTGCGCTATATCAATGGAAACTTCCATCCTCCGGCAGAGAGCACGAACTGACCAATTGGCACTCCATACCATTATCACTGAGCCTGGGACAGAACGTAGCATGCATACCATGGAAATTGAGCCTAGAAGTTGTCTAAAGGGAGGTGTTGTGGACGAGTTTCCCACCTATTATGTTGAAGAAACGTCATACCTGGAGGATTTAGTGACCACCCTGGAACCCTAATCCATGGTGCCTAAAATACAGGCTGGAAGCGGTCTGAAGGGAGAGCCGGCAGACGAATTCCCAATTTTTTTTGTTGAAGAGATACCGTGGATAGGTGACTACAGCCCCACCAGCCATGCTGAGAAGGCAACGAGTGAGGACAAGGCTAGGGACAATTCCTGCATAGGAATGAATGTGGATGAGACCAGAGTAGGGATGAATTTGGACACGGCCAGAGCAGGACTGAATGTTATCAAGGCCAGAGCAAGGATGAATGCGAAAGTGGGGAACGAAACCTTCGATGAAGTAAATAATGATTTGCATGGTCCACTCCTCCGTGCAAAGCATCTGGCTCTAGTGTTCGAACTCCAAGGCCACATGGTATACCAGGAGCACAGATCCCTCCTCATGGGACAACGTCTGGACTTTCTCCTTGATGCGTACTCCAATGCTCCAACAAAGAGGAAATGTCCAATGTGTGTGCAACTGTTCGCCATCCCAGCCAAATCCACATGGCAGAAAGGCAAGGGCGACAAGTCACCGAGTATCTGAGTTCTCCTATGCTAGTTTGTTTTCTGTTTCATCATGCTATTGCTAAATGTAAACTTGAACTATGGTCATCTGTCCTGGTTTCCTTCGGGTAGGACAGAGGGAAAAACAGTTTTTAGCTTATCTTCCTAGACTCATTTCACTCCAAACTATGTTGGTTTCCGATAAAACGATAGTATTTTTGGTGGCTCGGGACGACTATATCTCTGTGTATTTTGGCAATGTTTCTTTGTTAACTTAATATAGAAGGTACTATCTTTTTTACTTAAAAATATATATATATATATTCTTTCTCAAAAACAAAATTAAAAGTTCATTGTATTCCCAACTTTTGACTCATTCTTTTAATCTTTTCACATTGATCTGTTGTTTACCTGAGAACAAAGAAAAATGAAATTTAAATTAGAAAAAAATCAAATAAATAAATTAAAAGACAAGCTACAGAATATACGATTTTGTAGTTGGTCTAAATAAAAACAAAATAAAAACAAATTCAGTTATTATTCAAACAAATCCAATCATGAATTACAAGAAGAGTGTTTACCAATTATAACTTTGAAAAGGAAACATCAGACAAATACGAATTTACAACAACATTGAAACTGGTGAAGTTTTTTATAATCACATCTCTCGATATCTTGAAACGTTTGTTGTCCCTGAGCGAATATGATCGGCTGCTAACTCTGAGATCCTCATTTTCCTTTTCCAATACTAAGTTTCAAGTCATTACTTGATTTAGTTGAGCCTGTAGATAAGGGATGTCTTGATAGTATCTTTGGATCCAATCAAAGCAACCTTCATAGTACACATGTTCTAGATTTGGAAATGGGTGAGTTTGGTCTAAGGTAATAAGTTTACCTTGCTCCATAATATTTTTAAGGTCGTACTAAATACATGAGAAACCTTCTTTCTCCTTTAAAAAAGGAGGCAAGTTAGACACGAATCGTATCGGGGTGAATTTAACTTAGCATAATCAGAACTGGTATCGTCAACAGAGATTGGGTCTTCAATATCAATGGTGGGGATAGGCTTTTCGTGGTTGTGACGTCGATTCCTGACCATTCTGGAAAGGATTTGGCCATTCCTTTTGTTCTTGAAATCTATATCCTGAACCCTTTGCATTTTATGTTTTCCCTGCTTCTTGGTTTTAATTTCATTTACATCAGCCAAATATTTCCCAAGATTGGGAATAACAAATACCTTACCCTTCAATTTATCCATCACTTCCTCTAAAGACTTTTTAGGGACAAATTTGTGCCTTTGGTGTGTGTCTCTAATTGATTGATGAAAATCAACAGGGTTTTCGGTAAATAAAGAAGGGTCTTCTGTAACTTGCAATTCAATATGAAGGTATTGCAGACAGTGAGTCGATGGGCAAGGGTCGGTAGGCTCATCTAAACACAGGGGTGAATCGCTTACCAGTTCAGGTGTGAATGAAACAAAACCATTCCTAACCAGGAAATTTTTCCAGTTATCTCCTGCCTTTGACAAATGGAAAATGACTAAGACTTGGATCAAGCCATGATGAAAGAGACTGGACTATGAATTAGGGGTTTTCCTTTGATAAAATATAGCCATCTTCTGAAGGCTTTTAAGCAGGTAAAAAGGAATGTTTAAACTAAACCCTAAGAAGACCATTAACAAGTGCATATGAAATAGAAATACCAATCCATATCGTCCCTCGCAAGTAATGAATTGCTTGATAATTAATAACAAACTATGCCACTGTGGCTTGAACAGATTTATGGGTGTACCTTTGACGTCATAGCATGACTTCCTGGAAATAATTAACATGTGCTAAGAAATACCTTCGAATTTTAGATTCTTGAATCATCGATCTCCTTATCGTGTCAGGCCAGTGGCTTCTACAGTCAATTCCTCACTGACTTGCAACTGTAAGTCACCTATTTTGGCTCTAGTACCATCGAAGGTCTTAGCGAAAGCTTGGGCGATTTCAAGTTTGAAACCCTCGAATGATTGTATAAACTTAACCCATCCAAAAATTGTGAGATCATCCACAATATCATCATGGGAGAGCAAGGCTTGTGAGCCATTCGGCTCTATCCTTACCACAGGGGCCATAGACATGGTTACAAAATACCAACAGGTGCAAAAATGAGGAGCCTATG
Source organism: Picea glauca (assembly GCA_000966675.3). Classification (NCBI taxonomy): domain Eukaryota; kingdom Viridiplantae; phylum Streptophyta; class Pinopsida; order Pinales; family Pinaceae; genus Picea; species Picea glauca. The sequence goes on from JZKD02S1754547.1 coordinate 26,657, forward strand.
TTTGAAGCCACCTGATACGAACGATATACTTTGCATTGTCGAAGGTGGCCCGATAACTAAGATTTTGGGAGAAAACCACCATGACTACCACTTTAGTTATTGATTAAACCCTGAACCAGAGGACCAACGCACTCGGAAGCCACCTCCTCTACTAAGAAACTAGCCCCAAATTACAAATCACCACCAATGATGCCATGAATGCGAGCTCAAGCAAGCAGGACAAGGGTGTAATGGTTTCAAAGCATGGATAACAGTCATGTAAAATAGTGATTAGACTATGATATGACAGTTGAGGGTAGCATTCACATTATAGATTTATATCAAATTTTTTAAAACCAAAAGCTATCGTGAAGGTGTAAAGTGACAATCAAAAATCTAAATGAAAAACGATCAAGGCATAACCCAAACATGATCATCTCATATCCTAATGGTAAAGAAACATTTCACAAAACAATATGCTTAATATCCTTGAAGGCTCTTAATATCATTAGGTATTTTAAAGGCCCATCCAATTTTACAAGGAGAAATTTTAGAATTTGTATAATGTGTTTATGCCAAGCTTGTTTCAATTTCATGCTTTAACAATCATGAAATTGAAAAACAGTAAACGATAAATTTATTAAAAAAAATAAACTCAAAAACACACAACAACCAATCAAGTGACTCTTCAAACAAAAATCATAATTGAAGTATTCGCAAACACAAAGAGGTAGCTATTAAAAATTTCTTTTTCGTCAAAAAATGTGTTTTAAATATCGATGAAACGACACGAATATTTTGCTACCAACACTACCTTCTCTCCTTTTTCCATTACCAGTGATCCTTTAGTGAGCTTCCATGCCTTATCTGTAAATATAGATATAAAACCTTCACTTTCCAACTTCCATGTTGAAATTGGATTTTTTCTCAGATCTCGTATATGTCTCACCTCTTTCAATAACCATTTGTTTCCATGCTTTTGCTTTATTTTTACCTTACTCATTCCAACAATTTGACATGTTTCATTATCGCACAAATAAACCTGTCCAAAATCACCTTGAACATAATATTGAAAATATTTCCTATGGGGTGTGGCCTGAAATGAATCCCTTGAATATACTTCCCAAGTCTCAATAGTATTATCTAAAGAAAGAATCAAAGCACCTTGTAACACATCACCTATTACATTTGTTTTTTTATTTTTATCATGTTGTCCATCTCTTTGTTTATTTGGAGCTATGTAGTCTTTCTTCAGATGTACTTTGTTCCCACAATTCCAACACTCTATCTTTTCTAGTATGGATTTCGATATTCCCTTCCTAAGATTCCCGCGGTTCCATAGACTCTTTCCTCTTTCCTTTTGTCTTCCCCTATTCTTCATGGTAAACACATTACCTGATGTCTCATCTATGATTTTCCATCACATTTCCTCACTAAGAATAACACCAATAACGTCATCAAAGTTTAGAATGTTTAAACCAGAGACAGAGTTACTTACAGCCATAACCAATCCATTCTAGATTTATGGAAATGAGCACAAGATCAGAAGATCCCTAACCTCATCATCATAGGTAACTTGTACAGAACTTAACTTATTAGTAACCNATTTCAAAATGCGAAGCATAATCATTAAAATTTGAACTAACCAAAGAATGAATATGAAATGTAGAATATTTGATGTCCATAAGAATGAGTGCATTGTCTTTTTCAAAAATAAATCATGTAAAATCATCTTGCAACATGTCTTTTTTCCATGCGAGTGATGAAAGTGAAAGAGCATCAAATACGACTTCATAAATTTTATGTTCGAAATTAATTTCACCAAATCTTGGCATATCGAAAAGATTTGATTGTGATGGCAAAGAGTAAGATATCGTGGGTAAAGTATCATGTCCACTAGAATCTAAGAAGAGATCGGGATATAAAGAGTAAAAGGAATCAGAAATGAGCACATGGAAAGATTTTCTTGAGCTATGATATTTAACAATGGTATTCTCAAGACATTCCTCTTCACATTCCTTAATAATTTCACTCTGTTTTGGTCATAAATCCTTCAACATAATACGATCATCTAAATTTGTCTCCTGTATGATAGAAAATTCAAAACTTTCATGACAAACATCTAATCTTTCATGTGGATAAGGTATGATTTGTGGATGAATGTTTAAGGTTTCTTCTTCAAATTGCAGATTTACATCTCTAATCAGTTTCATATGAATGTTAGAATGCTTAAGATCATTTTGATCACCTAAGTGTTCTTCAATAACTGAATTTAAGTACTGACTAGAGAAAGAGTTAGAAGAATATAGAAATTCACCTTGATCCAACATCAAATATTCTTCAATGATGGTCGAGGACAGAACATACAATGATTCAAAGGAAAAACCAGTTTGATTGTCTATAAGAACCTTTTCAATAGATTCTACCTCCCTTGCTTGTTCAAAATTTTCAGATGGATTGCTCTCATCCTGTAAACAAAATTATTTTCACAATTGAGTGATAGGATTTGTAATTGATTCATCATTTGCGATTGAAAATGGTTGGATGAAAAGGGCGCTAACATCAGACAGGAGATTTAGTACAAATGACATTTCATCAAGTTGAAATTTACAGAGAACATGATGGATTCTTGTTAACTCTAGAGATGAATCGTCATTAATTAGTAGAGCCTATAATTCTTCACATAATTTATTGTAATCATAGATTTCAAAAGCATCTAAAAACTCCTCTATAAATTGAAACCAATCAATAATGTGATATGTTGGAGAAGACTCAAACCAATGTTTAATCCGGCCCCTGAAAGTAGAAGTGAACAATCTACATAAAACCTTTAAATCAGAAATATCATGTTTGATACATTTATACCAAAACTTGTTAAGATGGTATTTTGCAAATACATTCCCCCCACCATCAAAGGTGAGTTTGGACAAGCGAGAGACTGTCTTGTTGGGAATATCAGGTAATGAGAAGTGGAAAACATGTTCCAACACAGTGATTTGGGGAGCCATGGGAAATTAAATACATTCGAAACAAAGACTCCTGCAAGGCCAGCTTATCAGTCTAGCCTGCCTTCTAGTGCATTTCAAGATGACACAGAAGAAGAATTTATAAATCTGGAATTATGACAGGCTGAGGGGTAAAAAAAATTAATCATTAAATTTACCTCATCCCTCCTTCTAGTGCCATTTGTTGATGAGACGTTTATGACACACCATCAATGAGAAGGGAAGATTTGGTCTAGGGTTGTCTATTTAACCCAAGCCGTTTGGAAATATCTACCTTGTCAGGTTTTATGACTCTGTTAGCCAACTAGGATGCTAAAATAACTAAAAGAGGTAAAACTACCTAAATGTATAATCCTATCAATCAACACACTAATACAATTACTTAACTGATAGTAGTATTATATACATTAGATATATACAATTACAAGGTTTAAATAAATCCTCGTGAAAATGATGGTTTTAAACTAATGGATCAAAATAGGATGCAAAAATAAAGGAATTTTTTTTTCATTATGAATAACAAAATAATAAACAATGAGTAAATAAGATTGGAAATGATATAAGGATAATGGACAAAGCATTAAAGTTTAAATGATGTAATCATTATTCATTTGTAAATTAACAAATTAAATAAAATATAAACTAATTAACCCGAAGTTGATCAATTGTACTAAGCTAGATTTGTCTTTATGTGTTGTATAATCTCCACTTAACCTATTGTCAAGTATAAATCTATGACAAAAAGAAAGAACGACATTTCCTGAAACAACTCAAGGAAATCTCTTATATTTTGGAATAGGTCTATCATAACAAAAAGACAAATAGATTTTTACTCATGTCACTTTAAACTGTCCAAAAGCTGAAAATGAAATCAACTCCAACTCTCAGAAAATGGTATTATCAACGACCCAACATTTGATGTAAACTCAAAATGTATATATGGATGATTAGTCACAGACATTAAAAGGACCAAAATATAATGAACCATGTAAAAGAAAAACTCAACATGAACATATACATGTAAAACAGTCTAAAGCTAATTCAATACAAATAAGTTTTCATGTCCATAAATTATATGAGAAACAATAGTTATATTGCACAATCTATAGAAGGACTAAAGCCAAAAAGTAAATTATATCCCATATAGTTTCAAAATGATAAGTCCATCATAAGGTCCAAAAGGAATTGCCCTCAGTCCTGGGCAAGAAGTGCTATTTAAAACAAGTTCCTATTTTGTTTCTCATATCATGCAAGATTGAGACAGATCTACTTTAATAAATCATCTACTAAAACAAAATAACCATAAAGATAGGTCTATTGAGACAATTATTCAAAAATAGTTACATCATTCAAATATTCTTTCTTAAGCTCTGGATGGGGTGACACACAGCGTTGCCTTGCCACATGGCTCAGCATCAAGCCACAGCTTAAATGTCGTAGGTTGCTCCCCATCCCCTCCGCATTTATGATGGTAGTTAGCCATTACAGCTGCTATACGAAGGAGGGACTTCTCCCTCGCACGAACACACTCACACAGCCAACATTCAATATGACAGGGTTAATAGGCAGCCATGCGATGCCGTCATTTGGAAATTTGAAAGTTGGAGAGCTTGGACAGAGCTGGTTCACTCTCGTTTTGGACCTCCCCGCCGGTTGGGAGCTCTGGTGCAGTTCTGGTTCATTCTCATTTTGGTTCATTCTCTCTGCATCTCTATCCACCCCTCATCAACAATGATAAGGAAGCAAGGCAGGCCTCATCGAGGCTTGGCCTGGTACACCCACAAAGAGCAGAGGCAAAGAAGGAAGAACCTAGAGCGCGCTCTATCAATGGCAACTTCCATCCTTCGACAGAGAGCACGAGCTGACCAATTGGCACTCCATGCCATTATCACTGAGCCTGGGACAGAACGTAGCATGCATACCATGGCAATTGAGCCTAGAAGTTGTCTAAAGGGAGGTGTTGTGGACGAGTTTCCCACCTGTTATGTTGAAGAAACTCCATACCTGGAGGATTTAGTGACCACCCTGGAACCCTAAGCCACGGTGCCTGAAATACAGGCTGGAAGCGGTCTGAAGGGAGAGCCGGCAGACGAATTCCCAATTTTTTTTGTTGAAGAGATACCGTGGATGGGTGACTACAGCCCCACCAGCCATGCTGAGAAGGCAACGAGTGAGGACAAGGCTAGGGATAATGCCTGCGTAGGAATGAATGTGGATGAGACCAGAGTAGGGATGAATGTGGACACAGCTAGAGCAGGACTGAATGTTATCGAGGCCAGAGAAAGGATGAATGCAGAAGTGGGGAACGAAACCTTCGACGAAGTAAATAATGATTTGCATGGTCCACTCCTCCATGCAGAGAATCTGGCTCTAGTGTTCGAACTCCGAGGCCACATGGTATACCAGGAGCACAGAGCCCTCCTCATGGGACAGCGTCTGGACTTTCTCCTTGACACGTACTTCAATGCTTCAACAAAGAGGAAATGTCCAATGTGTGCGCAACTGTTCGCCATCCCATCCAAATCCACATGGCAGAAAGGCAAGGGCGACAGGTCACCGAGTATCTAAGTTCTCCTATGCTAGTTTGTTTTCTATTTCATCATGCTATTGCTAAATGTAAACTTGAACTATTGTCATCTGTCATGGTTTCCTTCGGGTAGGACAGAGGGAAAAATAGTTTTTAGCTTATCTTCCTAGACTCATTTCACTCCAAACTATGCTGGTTTCCGGTAAAACAACAGCATTTTTGGTGGCTCAGGACGACTATATCTCTGTGTATTTTGGCAATGTTTCTTTGTGAACTTAATATAGAAGGTACTATCTTTTTTACTTAAAAATATATATATATTCTTTCTCAAAAACAAAATTACAAGTTCATTGTATTCCCAACTTTTGACTCATTCTTTTAATCTTTTCACATTGATCTGTTGTTTACCTGAGAACAAAGAAAAATGAAATTTAAATTAGAAAAAAATCAAATAAATAAATTAAAAGACAAGCTACAGAATATACGATTTTGTAGTTGGTCTAAATAAAAACAAAATAAAAACAAATTCAGTTATTATTCAAACAAATCCAATCATGAATTACAAGAAGAGTGTTTACCAATTATAACTTTGAAAAGGAAACATCAGACAAATACGAATTTACAACAACATTGAAACTGGTGAAGTTTTTTATAATCACATCTCTCGATATCTTGAAACGTTTGTTGTCCCTGAGCGAATATGATCGGCTGCTAACTCTGAGATCCTCATTTTCCTTTTCCAATACTAAGTTTCAAGTCATTACTTGATTTAGTTGAGCCTGTAGATAAGGGATGTCTTGATAGTATCTTTGGATCCAATCAAAGCAACCTTCATAGTACACATGTTCTAGATTTGGAAATGGGTGAGTTTGGTCTAAGGTAATAAGTTTACCTTGCTCCATAATATTTTTAAGGTCGTACTAAATACATGAGAAACCTTCTTTCTCCTTTAAAAAAGGAGGCAAGTTAGACACGAATCGTATCGGGGTGAATTTAACTTAGCATAATCAGAACTGGTATCGTCAACAGAGATTGGGTCTTCAATATCAATGGTGGGGATAGGCTTTTCGTGGTTGTGACGTCGATTCCTGACCATTCTGGAAAGGATTTGGCCATTCCTTTTGTTCTTGAAATCTATATCCTGAACCCTTTGCATTTTATGTTTTCCCTGCTTCTTGGTTTTAATTTCATTTACATCAGCCAAATATTTCCCAAGATTGGGAATAACAAATACCTTACCCTTCAATTTATCCATCACTTCCTCTAAAGACTTTTTAGGGACAAATTTGTGCCTTTGGTGTGTGTCTCTAATTGATTGATGAAAATCAACAGGGTTTTCGGTAAATAAAGAAGGGTCTTCTGTAACTTGCAATTCAATATGAAGGTATTGCAGACAGTGAGTCGATGGGCAAGGGTCGGTAGGCTCATCTAAACACAGGGGTGAATCGCTTACCAGTTCAGGTGTGAATGAAACAAAACCATTCCTAACCAGGAAATTTTTCCAGTTATCTCCTGCCTTTGACAAATGGAAAATGACTAAGACTTGGATCAAGCCATGATGAAAGAGACTGGACTATGAATTAGGGGTTTTCCTTTGATAAAATATAGCCATCTTCTGAAGGCTTTTAAGCAGGTAAAAAGGAATGTTTAAACTAAACCCTAAGAAGACCATTAACAAGTGCATATGAAATAGAAATACCAATCCATATCGTCCCTCGCAAGTAATGAATTGCTTGATAATTAATAACAAACTATGCCACTGTGGCTTGAACAGATTTATGGGTGTACCTTTGACGTCATAGCATGACTTCCTGGAAATAATTAACATGTGCTAAGAAATACCTTCGAATTTTAGATTCTTGAATCATCGATCTCCTTATCGTGTCAGGCCAGTGGCTTCTACAGTCAATTCCTCACTGACTTGCAACTGTAAGTCACCTATTTTGGCTCTAGTACCATCGAAGGTCTTAGCGAAAGCTTGGGCGATTTCAAGTTTGAAACCCTCGAATGATTGTATAAACTTAACCCATCCAAAAATTGTGAGATCATCCACAATATCATCATGGGAGAGCAAGGCTTGTGAGCCATTCGGCTCTATCCTTACCACAGGGGCCATAGACATGGTTACAAAATACCAACAGGTGCAAAAATGAGGAGCCTATGTTTGAAGCCACCTGATACGAACGATATACTTTGCATTGTCGAAGGTGGCCCGATAACTAAGATTTTGGGAGAAAACCACCATGACTACCACTTTAGTTATTGATTAAACCCTGAACCAGAGGACCAACGCACTCGGAAGCCACCTCCTCTACTAAGAAACTAGCCCCAAATTACAAATCACCACCAATGATGCCATGAATGCGAGCTCAAGCAAGCAGGACAAGGGTGTAATGGTTTCAAAGCATGGATAACAGTCATGTAAAATAGTGATTAGACTATGATATGACAGTTGAGGGTAGCATTCACATTATAGATTTATATCAAATTTTTTAAAACCAAAAGCTATCGTGAAGGTGTAAAGTGACAATCAAAAATCTAAATGAAAAACGATCAAGGCATAACCCAAACATGATCATCTCATATCCTAATGGTAAAGAAACATTTCACAAAACAATATGCTTAATATCCTTGAAGGCTCTTAATATCATTAGGTATTTTAAAGGCCCATCCAATTTTACAAGGAGAAATTTTAGAATTTGTATAATGTGTTTATGCCAAGCTTGTTTCAATTTCATGCTTTAACAATCATGAAATTGAAAAACAGTAAACGATAAATTTATTAAAAAAAATAAACTCAAAAACACACAACAACCAATCAAGTGACTCTTCAAACAAAAATCATAATTGAAGTATTCGCAAACACAAAGAGGTAGCTATTAAAAATTTCTTTTTCGTCAAAAAATGTGTTTTAAATATCGATGAAACGACACGAATATTTTGCTACCAACACTACCTTCTCTCCTTTTTCCATTACCAGTGATCCTTTAGTGAGCTTCCATGCCTTATCTGTAAATATAGATATAAAACCTTCACTTTCCAACTTCCATGTTGAAATTGGATTTTTTCTCAGATCTCGTATATGTCTCACCTCTTTCAATAACCATTTGTTTCCATGCTTTTGCTTTATTTTTACCTTACTCATTCCAACAATTTGACATGTTTCATTATCGCACAAATAAACCTGTCCAAAATCACCTTGAACATAATATTGAAAATATTTCCTATGGGGTGTGGCCTGAAATGAATCCCTTGAATATACTTCCCAAGTCTCAATAGTATTATCTAAAGAAAGAATCAAAGCACCTTGTAACACATCACCTATTACATTTGTTTTTTTATTTTTATCATGTTGTCCATCTCTTTGTTTATTTGGAGCTATGTAGTCTTTCTTCAGATGTACTTTGTTCCCACAATTCCAACACTCTATCTTTTCTAGTATGGATTTCGATATTCCCTTCCTAAGATTCCCGCGGTTCCATAGACTCTTTCCTCTTTCCTTTTGTCTTCCCCTATTCTTCATGGTAAACACATTACCTGATGTCTCATCTATGATTTTCCATCACATTTCCTCACTAAGAATAACACCAATAACGTCATCAAAGTTTAGAATGTTTAAACCAGAGACAGAGTTACTTACAGCCATAACCAATCCATTCTAGATTTATGGAAATGAGCACAAGATCAGAAGATCCCTAACCTCATCATCATAGGTAACTTGTACAGAACTTAACTTATTAGTAACCGTATTAAATTCATTTAAATGATCTGCAAGAGACCCACCTTATGACATCTTCATATTAAATAATCGCTTCAATAGAAATACCTTGTTGGAGGTCGAGAGTTTTCCATATAGTCTATCCAATTCCTTCATCATATCCTCTCTTTTTTTTTTCAAATTATTGAAAGCCAATGACGCTTTCAGGCACAACCGTATCGTTCCTAGTGCCTTTCTGTCGAGAACCTCCCATTCTTCATCCTTCATGGTCGTCGACTTCTTTTTTATTCCTCTGAACGGTAGGAATAGATCCTTATGATATAAATAATCTTCCATTTTCATCTTCCATAGTTGGTAGTTTTTTCCATCAAATTTCTCGACCCTAAATTTTCCATCTTCCGCCATTTCTCCCACTTGAACTAGGAACCCTATTTTTTTGCAAGTTACATTTGGCTTTGATACCAGTTGTTAGAAAAACAGGATTGTAGAGAAATAAAATAAAACAAATGTGAAAATAAAACATAGAAGATACACAATACAATAGAGACACATATATACATGGTTCACCCAATGTGGGCTACGTCCACCAAAGAATTTGACAATTCCTTCCTTTTTATTATCCAACAAATGAAGGGATACAACCTACAACACATTTTTTGTAACTTCATCTTCTTACTCTCACAGTCTCCTCTCTTAGAATACAATATTCACATTCATCTACCGCCGAAATACAATTCCCTCATACATAAAAGAGGGTTTCATTAAAAGGAAAAAAAACCTAACATAACTTCTACGATCAGATATGTGACCTTATAATGAATGGTTCAGATTGACTACGAAATTACAATATTTGAATTGCATTAAAAAATTAGGAAGTGTAACATCCCTCCCATTCGTCACGACATCAACCTCTCATAAAAAGTGCAATTTTTTTTTTTTTTTGGGTGTGTGCGGGTGTACAAGGGTAATAAAGAAATTATACTCTACATCGCAACATGACAACAAACATGATGCATGCAACTGTGACAACAAAATAACGACCTAATACACACATCAATCATATGGAAGCAATGAACGACCATCAACCGACGAAAATATAAGNAAGTTCATTGTATTCCCAACTTTTGACTCATTCTTTTAATCTTTTCACATTGATCTGTTGTTTACCTGAGAACAAAGAAAAATGAAATTTAAATTAGAAAAAAATCAAATAAATAAATTAAAAGACAAGCTACAGAATATACGATTTTGTAGTTGGTCTAAATAAAAACAAAATAAAAACAAATTCAGTTATTATTCAAACAAATCCAATCATGAATTACAAGAAGAGTGTTTACCAATTATAACTTTGAAAAGGAAACATCAGACAAATACGAATTTACAACAACATTGAAACTGGTGAAGTTTTTTATAATCACATCTCTCGATATCTTGAAACGTTTGTTGTCCCTGAGCGAATATGATCGGCTGCTAACTCTGAGATCCTCATTTTCCTTTTCCAATACTAAGTTTCAAGTCATTACTTGATTTAGTTGAGCCTGTAGATAAGGGATGTCTTGATAGTATCTTTGGATCCAATCAAAGCAACCTTCATAGTACACATGTTCTAGATTTGGAAATGGGTGAGTTTGGTCTAAGGTAATAAGTTTACCTTGCTCCATAATATTTTTAAGGTCGTACTAAATACATGAGAAACCTTCTTTCTCCTTTAAAAAAGGAGGCAAGTTAGACACGAATCGTATCGGGGTGAATTTAACTTAGCATAATCAGAACTGGTATCGTCAACAGAGATTGGGTCTTCAATATCAATGGTGGGGATAGGCTTTTCGTGGTTGTGACGTCGATTCCTGACCATTCTGGAAAGGATTTGGCCATTCCTTTTGTTCTTGAAATCTATATCCTGAACCCTTTGCATTTTATGTTTTCCCTGCTTCTTGGTTTTAATTTCATTTACATCAGCCAAATATTTCCCAAGATTGGGAATAACAAATACCTTACCCTTCAATTTATCCATCACTTCCTCTAAAGACTTTTTAGGGACAAATTTGTGCCTTTGGTGTGTGTCTCTAATTGATTGATGAAAATCAACAGGGTTTTCGGTAAATAAAGAAGGGTCTTCTGTAACTTGCAATTCAATATGAAGGTATTGCAGACAGTGAGTCGATGGGCAAGGGTCGGTAGGCTCATCTAAACACAGGGGTGAATCGCTTACCAGTTCAGGTGTGAATGAAACAAAACCATTCCTAACCAGGAAATTTTTCCAGTTATCTCCTGCCTTTGACAAATGGAAAATGACTAAGACTTGGATCAAGCCATGATGAAAGAGACTGGACTATGAATTAGGGGTTTTCCTTTGATAAAATATAGCCATCTTCTGAAGGCTTTTAAGCAGGTAAAAAGGAATGTTTAAACTAAACCCTAAGAAGACCATTAACAAGTGCATATGAAATAGAAATACCAATCCATATCGTCCCTCGCAAGTAATGAATTGCTTGATAATTAATAACAAACTATGCCACTGTGGCTTGAACAGATTTATGGGTGTACCTTTGACGTCATAGCATGACTTCCTGGAAATAATTAACATGTGCTAAGAAATACCTTCGAATTTTAGATTCTTGAATCATCGATCTCCTTATCGTGTCAGGCCAGTGGCTTCTACAGTCAATTCCTCACTGACTTGCAACTGTAAGTCACCTATTTTGGCTCTAGTACCATCGAAGGTCTTAGCGAAAGCTTGGGCGATTTCAAGTTTGAAACCCTCGAATGATTGTATAAACTTAACCCATCCAAAAATTGTGAGATCATCCACAATATCATCATGGGAGAGCAAGGCTTGTGAGCCATTCGGCTCTATCCTTACCACAGGGGCCATAGACATGGTTACAAAATACCAACAGGTGCAAAAATGAGGAGCCTATGTTTGAAGCCACCTGATACGAACGATATACTTTGCATTGTCGAAGGTGGCCCGATAACTAAGATTTTGGGAGAAAACCACCATGACTACCACTTTAGTTATTGATTAAACCCTGAACCAGAGGACCAACGCACTCGGAAGCCACCTCCTCTACTAAGAAACTAGCCCCAAATTACAAATCACCACCAATGATGCCATGAATGCGAGCTCAAGCAAGCAGGACAAGGGTGTAATGGTTTCAAAGCATGGATAACAGTCATGTAAAATAGTGATTAGACTATGATATGACAGTTGAGGGTAGCATTCACATTATAGATTTATATCAAATTTTTTAAAACCAAAAGCTATCGTGAAGGTGTAAAGTGACAATCAAAAATCTAAATGAAAAACGATCAAGGCATAACCCAAACATGATCATCTCATATCCTAATGGTAAAGAAACATTTCACAAAACAATATGCTTAATATCCTTGAAGGCTCTTAATATCATTAGGTATTTTAAAGGCCCATCCAATTTTACAAGGAGAAATTTTAGAATTTGTATAATGTGTTTATGCCAAGCTTGTTTCAATTTCATGCTTTAACAATCATGAAATTGAAAAACAGTAAACGATAAATTTATTAAAAAAAATAAACTCAAAAACACACAACAACCAATCAAGTGACTCTTCAAACAAAAATCATAATTGAAGTATTCGCAAACACAAAGAGGTAGCTATTAAAAATTTCTTTTTCGTCAAAAAATGTGTTTTAAATATCGATGAAACGACACGAATATTTTGCTACCAACACTACCTTCTCTCCTTTTTCCATTACCAGTGATCCTTTAGTGAGCTTCCATGCCTTATCTGTAAATATAGATATAAAACCTTCACTTTCCAACTTCCATGTTGAAATTGGATTTTTTCTCAGATCTCGTATATGTCTCACCTCTTTCAATAACCATTTGTTTCCATGCTTTTGCTTTATTTTTACCTTACTCATTCCAACAATTTGACATGTTTCATTATCGCACAAATAAACCTGTCCAAAATCACCTTGAACATAATATTGAAAATATTTCCTATGGGGTGTGGCCTGAAATGAATCCCTTGAATATACTTCCCAAGTCTCAATAGTATTATCTAAAGAAAGAATCAAAGCACCTTGTAACACATCACCTATTACATTTGTTTTTTTATTTTTATCATGTTGTCCATCTCTTTGTTTATTTGGAGCTATGTAGTCTTTCTTCAGATGTACTTTGTTCCCACAATTCCAACACTCTATCTTTTCTAGTATGGATTTCGATATTCCCTTCCTAAGATTCCCGCGGTTCCATAGACTCTTTCCTCTTTCCTTTTGTCTTCCCCTATTCTTCATGGTAAACACATTACCTGATGTCTCATCTATGATTTTCCATCACATTTCCTCACTAAGAATAACACCAATAACGTCATCAAAGTTTAGAATGTTTAAACCAGAGACAGAGTTACTTACAGCCATAACCAATCCATTCTAGATTTATGGAAATGAGCACAAGATCAGAAGATCCCTAACCTCATCATCATAGGTAACTTGTACAGAACTTAACTTATTAGTAACCTTATTAAATTCATTTAAATGATCTGCAAGAGACCCAACTTATGACATCTTCATATTAAATAATCACTTCAATAGAAATACCTTGTTGGAGGTCGAGAGTTTTTCATATAGTCTATCCAATTCGTTCATCATATCCTCTCTTTCTTTTTTTTTTCAAATTATTGAAAGCCAATGACGCTTTCAGGCACAACCGTATCGTTCCTAGTGCCTTTCTGTCGAGAACCTCTCATTCTTCATCTTTCATGGTCATCGACTTCTTTTTTATTCCTCTGAACGGTAGGAATATATCCTTATGATATAAATAATCTTCCTTTTTCATCTTCCATAGTTGGTAGTTTTATCCATCAAATTTCTCGACCCTAAATTTTCCATCTTCCGCCATTTCTCCCACTTGAACCTGGAACCCTATTTTTTTGCAAGTTACATTTGGCTTTGATACCAATTGTTAGAAAAACAGGATTGTAGAGAAATAAAATAAAACAAATGTGAAAATAAAACATAGAAGATACACAATACAATAGAGACACATATATACATGGTTCACCCAATGTAGGCTACGTCCACCAAAGAAATTGACAATTCCTTCCTTTTTATTATCCAACAAATGAAGGGATACAACCTACAACACATTTTTTGTAACTTCATATTCTTACTCTCACAGTCTCCTCTCTCAGAATACAATATTCACATTCATCTACCGCAGCAATACAATTCCCTCATACATAAAAGAGGGTTTCATTAAAAGGAAAAAAAAACTAACATAACTTCTACGATCAGATATGTGACCTTATAATGAATGGCTCAGATTGACTACGAAATTACAATATTTGAATTGCATTAAAAAATTAGGAAGTGTAACATCCCTCCCGTTCGTCACGACATCAACCTCTCATAACAAGTGCAATTTTTATTTTTTTTTGGTGTGTGGGGGTGTACAAGGGTAATAAAGAAATTATACTCTACGTCGCAACATGACGACAAACATGATGCATGCAACTGTGACAACAAAATAATGACCTAATACACAAATCAATCATCTGGAAGCAATGAACGACCATCAACCGACGAAAATATAAGACTAACTACCCGCCTGTCCTACCCTACAATGGTTAGGACCTCCAAGACACATAAGCAATGCTCAAGCCCGGGTTCCCATTGATTTTGACCATTTAAGGTCTCAGGGCTGGCGACTGTTCTGAGGAACTAGGAGGTGTCTACATTTCCCCCCTCCGAGACAATCTACCACGCTGATTGAGCTAACAACAACATCGATGATCAACCAAAATTCATTCCATCAACTCTAAAATCAATTAGCCAAGGACGAGAGTAATCATTACTGTTAACCATCATACATAAATTTTAATTAACCACGCATTAATAAACTAGTTCTAAATCAATCCACCATCATCAATATTTATTAGTGTATTAGAACACAATTTAAATCAATCATTCTATCTACAAGGCGCAAGAAATCTGATTTACAAAACCAATCACAATCACTCCATGCAACTAGCTAAATCAACCGACTCTACGATCATTGATCTCATTAGAGAATAATCTAGTTACAAATGAAGATGGAAAAGTTTAATCAATCTAGATTGTCATGATTGCAGTCCTAAATATCAATAATTAGAACAAGTTATTTTATCTTGACCAAATTACAATTAATGCTACAAGTAATGAATGTCTTGTAAGTATCCAATCTATATTAACTTAATGTCAATTATATGTAGTCTAATTCTATTAAGTACCACTTAATTAAGGATGTGTTAATTATATTTATTAATGATATACTAAAATTAATGTATACAAATGATGCTCTTAAATAAAGTAAAATTTTCCAATATCCATCATAAAAATATCTCTTAAACATCACTTGTTAACTTATCAAGAATGACTCTAAGATTCCTTTACCTTCCCAATGAGTTAGTATAACATAATAACTTAAGGAGACAAGTCTTAAGGATAGTTTAAGGTTTAAGGTTTATATGTGGAATTATTTTATAAGGTTGATGAATTTTACATAAAGTGAGTCAGTCCACATTTAACCACTTATGAATTGAGATAAATCCTACGTCATATCTCTTTACTCCATTAACATGATGAATTATAATAATCTTTATTATGCATTACCTAGCTTATAGGTATACATATGATCTCATGTAAGTTATAATCTGATAATTAAATTATAAAACAAAATCAAGGTAACTCTGCAAAAATCTCACCCATATTAATTAACTCACTTCCAACCATTCTCTAATGAGTAGGTATTGCAAAGAAAAAAATTATATAAAAAGAAATTGTAAAACAATTCAACCAAGGTGAACTTTAAAAATGATTTAATACTTTTAAAATGATTTAATGTTGTTATCACTCTCACTGTTATAGTCTTGCTAATATCACAAAAGGTGGGTACGCTTAGCTAAATCATTACAGTTGTAGCCACGACAATCAAGATCAAGCATTAAACAGTTATACAAAAAAAAGGGCCACGCTACTGTCACTTAGGGATTTCTGCAAGATACCAGATATATAGAATGTGCAGAACATAAATAAAATGCTAGAAATGGCAGAATAACAGTAAAATATCCAGCATAATCTCCACAATAACACAGAAATGATATAAGAACAACAATAGAAATAACACTTTGATTCATGAAGCAATGTTCACAGGCTTCTTCGAGGGGGCAACCTCCAATCGAGCAGTGCTCTATTACAATATTCTCCAAGATAGGATTTTCATACCCTCGACCCTTATTTATACAAAATGTCTATCAAGAGAAGCATCTAGAGGAAGATCCTTCTAGAAGCGGAAGCTTCTATTAAGTCTTCTTACATCTTCCTTATTCTATTTTATTGAAATTACTTATTAATATTGACATTTATTACATCCAAATATACTAATCTATGTATGTGCGGGTTAGGACCCTAAAATGTCCACCCCCTTAAAAACAGCCTTGTCCTCAAGGCTTGAGATGAGGAAACTGCTGCAGAATGGTATCTAGTTCCCAAGTGGCATCTGCTAGATTCGTATCTTTCCACTGGACTAGCACTTCCTTGATGGTTCATTGACACAAGAGATGCTCACGCTGGTCCAAAACTTCTTTTGGCTGTAGCCAAATGGATCCTTCTTCAGCTAACTCAGGAAGCTTGGTTTGAATTTGGCACCGAGTTCCAATCACCTTCTTTAAGCATGAAACATGGAAAAATGGATGTAGCTTCGACTGACTGGGCAAAGCTAACTGATATGCGACTTGTCCCACACGTTTGAGAACTATATAAGGACCATAAACTTTGGGTGCTAGCCTCATGTGATTTTGTGCCATGACCAAGTTCTCTTTAAGGGTGCGAAGAATATCCTCTCAAAGTGTAAGTGTTTGTGATGCAGGAGCATCTCCAACAACAAGCGAGCATGGGGCACACACCAACGCATTTTGGGCACATGATGAATTGTTTAAAATATTTTGAAGTTGGATGTGCCAAACATAAATGAAACAATTAAGAAATGGTGTACTAGTAGACTATGATCAGACCTTGAGTCTCCCACTCTCGTCTGAAGGACTAAGAGGCATTTATGTTAATGAATGTAAGTAGATAGCTTTGAATTCCTAGATTAGACAGTTTTAGGAGCTAAAGGGAAAACGGATATAGAAACCCTCACTTGTATCATTGTAACATTAGCAGCATGATCAAGAGAGCATAGGAGACCTGAAGTAGAGAACTCTATAGGAAAACCCATGTACAGAAGTTCTGGATTAATATAAATATTTTTAGTTCAGACTCATGGTGTTCAATTTCTTTTCTGGGTTTATACATGTTGCTTGATATATGCTTGTTTACTCTCTGTTATGCATTTTCTTTGATGCGCGAATGTATGATTTCATAATTAATGTTTGAAATCTGAAGAGAGGGAGAGTAAGAAATGAGTTTCAATTGTTTCTCTATCTGAGCAAGATTTTTCCTCCAAGGAGTGTAGTGAAATTGTCCGCAAGGTGTGTGTTGACAAAAGTCAGAGTTCATCTCTGTAAGCTCAGGAGAGGTAACCTTGTTCTCATTCTCACAGAAGTGCAAGTTTATCACAGCAGCCATGCAAGGAGTGCGCAGGCCGAGTGAAGTCTCAGAAGTTACACCCTGAGTGAAGTTGTTAAAAGACTGTTGTCGCAAGGAGTGCGCGCAGGAATTTTCCCCAAAGGACTTAAGGATTTTCAATCTAGCTCAGGAGGGATAGGATCTTCTAAGATGTCGAAGAAAATCTCAAGAGGGCTAGTGTCTTGAAGTATTGGAAGAAGGAACAACAACGTTGGTTTGTTGGTGGACCAGTTTCGGGAAGGCATGCTTGCTCATTTCGCAGGAGTGTTAAGAAGGAATTGAATGGTCGGAATTCTCCATGGAGAATTCATGAGGTTCCGAGAACCGTCAGATATTGCAAAGGAGCAGGGAAGTTATGGTAAGCATTTTTCTAAGTGCAACCTCGAAAGAATTGGACTATAGGATCTGAACCAACAAGGGTCATTGGATCACCCATGTAAAATCTCATTTCGGGGTTTCATGAGTTGAAGGGTCGAAACCTTTGCATCAAGACTCATGAGATCAAGAAAGGCAAAGTCCGGAAATAGCGAGAAAATCTGAGCCATCCGATTGGAAGGACACATGTCACGAGATCCTCTCTATCGGGGATTCAGACATTGGAGGTCGGAGAGGGAAGTCCTCTGACTTCACGAGTGGCAAAGTCGCGAAGAGGATCAGGACCATCCATCTGAGAGTGGACAGGTGGCATGCTCATCGACATGGAGGTCATACCTACATTGACCAATTTGGGGTTTCATGAGTTGAAGAGTCGAAAGTTCAGCATCAGGATTCATGAAGTCACGAGGTCCAAAATCCAAAAAAAGGTGGGAAGTTCCATCGTGGGACCCGCATTGACGACGTGTCAGAATTTCAGTGTTTCGAAATATCGGAGGATAAGAGGTTGAGACTTCTGTCCCGAAAGTCCCAAAGTCGCGAGTCGCGATAAGAGGTAGTGAGGAGTTCAGGATATAGACATTTCGAGTGTTGAGATACAATGGAGGTAGCGCTTCGGGAAGCGAAGTCGTGAAGTAGCGAATAGAGAGAATGAGAGGAGAAAAGTCAACCTCGCCTCTCAGGGTTTCGTGAAAGGAAGGTGCAAAAGTTGAACGCCACAACTCGCAAAGTGGTGAGTTGCAAGAGGTGCTGACATTTAATCCTAGTCTGTGGTCATACATAGAAGGTGCTGACAAAGAAGGAGCCGTAAGCATTTCACGATCTCGGGTATCGTGGATTTAAGAAGGAAGAGTCGGTAGTCATGACTCATGAACTCGCGAGATTGCGAAAAGGACCTATGGATCTAACGAATTGAGATTCCAGCGAGGAATCGAAAGAGTCGATCCAGTTCAAGGGGGATAAAGAATGATCCTTTGAGCATATCTCGGTCCCAAGGGCCGATAGGTCTCCATCAGTGTGGTATCAGAGCTTGACTCTATTTGTATACTTCATACAGGGAAAGCGAGAAATAAATTTTAGCCATGCCACCGAGAAGAAGAGACAGACAAACACCTGATCTACAAAAGGAAAGGGAAATGCCAAGAAGAAGGGGTAGGCAGATGCCTGATCCTTCCATGGAGAGAGAGATGCGTGACCTATGCACCAGACTTGAGGACATGGAGATAGCACAGAGGCACACAACCGGAGTTGGGGATCTTAGTGATTCCGAAAGTGAAAATGAGGTCGAACATGAAGGAGAAGAGGTCATAGCAGAAGATGTAGAAAATGAATGCCTGATTAGGGATGTTGCAAGAATGGGTGCTAAGGAAAAAATGGACATTTCATTATATGAAGGAAACCTGGATGTTGAAGAGCTTCTAGACTGGATTAGAGCTCTAGACACATATTTTGACTATGAAGATGTCTAGGAAGACAAAAAGGTCAAACATGTTGTCACAATAATGAAAGGACATGCATCATTGTGGTGGGATGAGCTACAAGATGACAGGAAATACAAAGGCAAACAGAAGATCAAGAGTTGGGATAGGATGATCGCAAATATGAAGGTGAAACTCATTCCCAGGGATTACCAAATTACTCTGTTTCGAAGAATGCAGAATTTGAGACAGAAACTGATGTCAGTAAAGGAGTACACTGAATAATTCTATAGGTTGAACATCAGGGCAGGTCATCGCGAAAGTGATGATGAAAAAGTTGCTATATATATGAATGGTCTGAGATACGACATTCAGGATGAGATGAGCATGATAACCATCTGAACGGTGGAAGATGCTTATCAGATGGCTCTAAAAGCTGAAGAGAAGCTGAGCCGAAAACAAGGTTGCCTAGGATAGAAATCAGTTGCCTAGGATAGAAATCAGAAACCCAAGGAAGAGTGGAAGAAACCTCAAACTCAGACTGAGAGAGGTGGAAGCTCACAGAGAGGGTAGCATACTGAACAAAGAGGTCAGTATGCTGATGGAAACATTTTTCCTCATACTAGAGGTAGAGGAAAAGGAAGAGGTGGAGTGGTAAAATGCTTCACATGCGGAAAGGTCGGACATAAATCTTATGAATGTCTAGAGAAGAAGAAAGAAGGTGGTGAAACTCACATTTCTGAAGCACAGAGAGGGAATGTTGAGGCAGAAGATGCTAAAGGTGAAAGATCACTGATGATGCGAAAATTTCTCTTAACACCAGAGAAGGAGGTGGAGAATCCAATGCAAAGGAACAGTATTTTTCAGACTACTTGCAAAACCAAGGACAGGGTATGCAAGGTCATTGTGGACAGTGGTAGCACAGATAATCTTGTTTCTACAGAGATGGTAGAAAATCTAGAGTTGGAGACTATTGAACATCCAATTCCATACATAGTTTCATGGCTACAAAAAGGACATCAGGTAAATGTCACTAAACAATGTTTAGTTGAATTTAAGATAGGAGGATATAATGATAATATATTGTGTGATGTCATTCCCATGGATGTTTGTCATCTATTTCTGGGTAGACCATGGCAATATGACAGGAATGTGATTCATGATGGGAGGAAGAACACATACACCCTAGAGAAGAATGGGAGAACTCACATGTTGCTTCCAATTAAGGATAAAGAGGTGAAACCTGAAGTAAGCAACACTGTACTTCTCATGAGTGGGAAGGAACTTCTTACAGAGGTTAAGAAGAAGGAGGAACTGCAATTCATTGTGGTCAGGAAGCCTAAAATTGTTTTAACCAGTACAATGGTAGATGATTTACTGGAAGAGGTTCATAAACTGTTGGAAGAGTTTGCTGACACAGTAGTGGACGAACTACCTCGTTCATTGCCACCGATCAAAAGTGTAAGTCATCATATTGATCTCATACCTAGAGCTAGTTTACCAAACAAAGCAGTGTACAGATTGACGCCGCAAGAGAATGAAGAGGTCAAAAGATAGGTCCAGGACTTAATAGACAAGGGGTTGGTTAGAGAAAGATTGATTCTGAGTGTTGCTTCGATAGTGATCAGTTCAAAGAAATACGGAGGCTGGAGGATGTGTACTGACTCAAGGGAGATCAACAAGATAACCATCAAGTATAGATTTCCCTTGCCAAGGATGGATGATTTGATGGATTACTTGAGTGGAGCCAAATTTTTTTCGAAGATTGATTTGAAAAGTGGATATCACCAGATTCATATGAGAGAAGGTGATGAATGGAAGAGAGCCTTCAAGACTAACAAAGGGTTTTATGAATGGCTTGTTATATCATTTGGCTTAACAAACGCACCAAGTACTTTCATGAGGTTGATGAACGAAGTCCTGAAGGATTTCATCGAAAAATTTGTCATTGTGTATCTTGATGACATATTGATTTTCAATAAAACAGAGGCAGAGCATCTGAAGCATTTGGCTACAGTCATGAAGAGGCTACAGCAAGAGAAGCTGCTGATAAACATGAAGAAATCCTCATTCATGAAGACAGAGCTAATTTATTTGGGGTTTGTTATTTCTGCAGATAAGGTGAGGATGGATCCAGATAAGGTGGAGGTAATTAAGAATTGGCCATCACCGAAGAGTATATTTGAGGTGAGAAGTTTTCATGGATTGGCTAGTTTCTACCAGAAGTTCATCAGGAATTTTAGTGGAATTAGTGCACCAATGATGGACACAATGAAGAAGAGACAAAAGTCTTTTCACTGGATAGAAGAGGCTGAGAAAAGCTTCAATTTGTTGAAAAAGAAAATCATGGAACAACCAATTCTGGTGTTGTTGGATTTTAAAAAGACATTTCAAGTAAAATGTGATGCAAGTGGATTTGCAATAGGGGTAGTCTTGAGTCAAGAAGACAGGCTAATAGCATACTTTAGCGAGAAGATGAATGAAGAGAAAGTGAAATACTCCACGTATGACAAGGAGTTCTATGCTATTATTCATGCATTGAAGAAATGGAGACATTACTTAATCCCGAAGGAGTTTGTCTTATACAGTGACAATCATGCTNAAATATCTCTTAAAGATCACTTGTTAACTTATCAAGAATGACTCTAAGATTCCTTTACCTTCCCAATGAGTTAGTATAACATAATAACTTAAGGAGACAAGTCTTAAGGATAGTTTAAGGTTAAAGGTTTATATGTGGAATTATTTTATAAGGTTGATGAATTTTACATAAAGTGAGTCAGTCCACATTTAACCACTTATGAATTGAGATAAATCCTATGTCATATCACTTTACTCCATTAACATGATGAATTATAATAATCTTTATTATGCATTACCTAGCTTATAGGTATACATATGATCTCATGTAAGTTATAATCTGATAATTAAATTATAAAACAAAATCAAGGTAACTCTGCAAAAATCTCACCCATATTAATTAACTCACTTCCAACCATTCTCTAATGAGTAGGTATTGCAATGAAAAAAATTATATAAAAAGAAATTGTAAAACAATTCAATCAAGGCGAACATTAAAAATGATTTAATACTTTTAAAACGATTTAAAGTTGTTATCACTCTCACTGTTATAGTCTTGCTAATATCACAAAAGGTGGGTACGCTTAGCTAAATCATTACAGTTGTAGCCACGATAATCAAGATCAAACATTAAACAACTATACAAAAAAAAGGGCCACACTACTGTCACTTAGGGATTTTTGCAAGATACCAGATATATAGAATGTGCAGAGAAGAAATAAAATGCTAGAAATGGCAGAATAACAGTAAAATATCCAGCATAATCTCCACAATAACACAAAAATGATATAAGAACAACAATAGAAATAACACTTTGATTCAGGAAGCAATGTTCACAGGCCTCTTCGAGGGGGCAACCTCCAATCGAGCAGTGCTCTATTAAAATATTCTCCAAGATAGGGTTTTCATACCCTCGACCCTTATTTATACAAAATGTCTATCAAGAGAAGCATCTAGAGGAAGATCCTTCTAGAAGCGGAAGCTTCTATTAAGTCTTCTTACATCCTCCTTATTCTATTTTATTGAAATGACTTATTAATATTGACCTTTATTACATCCAAATATATTAATCTACGTATGTGCGGCTTAGGACCCTAAAATGTCCACCCCCTTAAAAACAACCTTGTCCTCAAGGCTTGAGATGAGGAAACTGCTGCAGAATGGTAGCTAGTTCCCAAGTGGCATCTGCTAGATTCGTATCTTTCCATTGGACTAGCACTTCCTTGATGGTTCATTGACATAGGCTATGCTCATGCTGGTCCAAAACTTCTTTTGGTTGTAGCCAAATGGATCCTTCTTCAGCTAACTTAGGAAGCTTGGTTTGAATTTGGCACCGAGTTCCAATCACCTTCTTTAAGCATGAAACATGGAAAAATGGATGTAGCTTCGACTGACTGGGCAAAGCTAACTGATATGCAACTTGTCCCACACGTTTGAGAACTATATAAGGACCATAAAATTTGGGTGCTAGCTTCATGCGATTGTGTGCCATGACCAAGTTCTATTTAAGGGTACGAAGAATATCCTCTCGAAGTGTAAGTGTTTGTGATGCAGGAGCATCGCCAACAACAAGTGAGCATGGGGCACACACCAACGCATTTTGGGCACATGATGAATTGTTTAAAATCTTTTGAAGTTGGATGTGCCAAACATAAATGAAACAATTAAGAAAGGGTGTACTAGTAGACTGTGATCAGACCTTGAGTCTCCCGCTCTCGTCTGAAGGACTAAGAGGCATTTATGTTAATGAATGTAAGTAGATAGCTTTGAATTCCTAGATTAGACAGTTTTAGGAGCTAGAGGGAAAATGGATATAGACACCCTCACTTGTATCATTGTAACATTAGCAGCATGATCAAGAGAGAATAGGAGAGCTGAAGCAGAGAACTCTATAGGAAAACCCATGTACAGAAGTTATGGATTAATACAAAGATTTTTAGTTCAGACTCATGGTGTTCAATTTCTTTTCTGGGTTTATACATGTTGCTTGATATATGCTTGTTTACTCTTTGTTATGCATTTTATTTGATGCGCAAATGTATGATTTCATAATTAATGTTTGAAATATGAAGAGAGGGAGAGTAAGGAATGAGTTTCAATTGTTTCTCTGTCTGAGCAAGAGTTTTCCTGCAAGGAGTGTAGTGAAATTGTCTGCAAGGTGTGTGTTGAAAAAAGTCAGAGTTCGTCTCTGCAAGCTCAAGAGAGGTAACCTTGTTCTCATTCTCACAGAAGTGCAAGTTGAGAACAGCAGCCATGCAAGGAGTGCGCAGGCCGAGCGAAGTCTCAGAAGTTACACCCTGAGTGAAGCTGTTAAAAGACTGTTGCCGCAAGGAGTGTGCGCAGGAATTTTCCCCAAAGGACTTAAGGATTTTCAATCTAGCTCAGGAGGGATAGGATCTTCTAAGATGTCGAAGAAAATATCAATATGGCTAGTGTCTTGAAATATTGGAAGAAGGAACAGCAAAGTTGGTTTGTTGGTGGACCAATTTCGGGAAGGCATGCTTGCTCATTTCGCAGGAGCGTTAAGAAGGAATTGAACGGTCGGAATTCTCCATGGAGAATTCATGAGGTTCCGAGAACCGTCAGAGATTGCAGAGGAGTAGGGAAGTTATGGTAAGCATTTTTCGAAGTGCAACCTCGGAAGAATTGGACCATAGGATCTGAACCAACAAGGGTCATTGGATCACCCATGTAAAATCTCATTTCGGGGTTTCATGAGTTGAAGGGTCGAAACCTTTGCATCAATACTCGTGAGATCGTGAAAGGAAAAGTCCAGAAATAGCAAGAAAATCTGAGTCGTCCAATTGGAAGGACACATGTCATGAGATCCTCTCTATCGGGGATTCAGACATCGGAGGTCGGAGAGGGAATTCCTCTGACTTCACGAGTGACGAAGTCGCGAAGAGGATCAGGACCATCCATATGAGAGTGGACAGGTGGCATGCTCGTCAACACGGAGGTCAGACCTACATTGACCAATTCGGGGTTTCATGATTTGAAGAGTTGAAAGTTCAGCATCAGGATTCATGAATTCACGAGGTCCAAAATCCCAAAAAAGGTGGGAAGTTCCATCGTGGGACCCACATTGACGACGTGTCAGAATTTCAGTGTTTCGAAATATCGGAGGATAAGAGGTTGATACTTCTGTCCCAAAAGTCTCGAAGTCACGAGTCGTGATAAGAGGTAGAGAGGAGTTCGGGATCTCGGCATTTCGGATGTCGGGATACAACGGAGGTAGTGCTTTGGGAAGCGAAGTCGTGAAGTAGCGAATAGAGAGAATGAGAGGAGAAAAGTCAACCTCGCCTCTCAGGGTTTCGTGAAAGGAAGGTGCAAAAGTTGAACGCCACAACTCGCGAAGTGGCGAGTTGCAAGAGGCGCTGACATTTAAGCCTAGCTGGTGGTCATACATAGAGGTGATGACAGAGAAGGAGCCGTAAGCATTTCGTGATCTTGGGTATCGTGGATTTAAGAAGGAAGAGTCGGGATTCATGACTCATGAACTCATAAGATTTCAAAAAGGACCTGTGGATCTAACGAATTGAGATTCCAGCGAGGAATCGAAAGAGTCGATCCAGTTCAAGGGGGATAAAGAATGATCTTGTGAGCAGATCTCGGTCCCGAGGGCCGATAGGTCTGCATCAGTGTGGTATCAGAGCTTGACTTTGTTTGTATACTTCATACAGGGAAAGCGAGAAAGAAATTTTAGCCATGCCACTGAGAAGAAGAGACAGACAAACACCTGATCTACAAAAGGAAAGGGAAATGCCAAGAAGAAGGGGTAGGCAGATGCCCGATCCAACCATGGAGAGAGAGATGCGTGACCTATGCACCAGACTTGAGGACATGGAGATAGCACAGAGGCACACAACCGGAGTTGGGGATCTTAGTGATTCTGAAAGTGAAAATGAGGTCAAACATGAAGGAGAAGAGGTCATAGCAGAATATGTAGCAAATGAATGCCTGATTAGGGATGTTGCAAGAATGGGTGCTAAGGAAAAAATGGACATTTCATTATATGAAGGAAACTTGGATGTTGAAGATCTTCTAGACTGGATTAGAGCTCTAGACACATATTTTGACTATGAAGATGTCGAGGAAGACAAAAAGGTCAAACATGTTGTCACAAGAATGAAAGGACATGCAGCAATGTGGTGGGATGAGCTACAAGATGACAGGCACTACAAAGGCAAACAGAAGATCAAGAGTTGGGATAGGATGATCGCAAATATGAAGGTGAAATTCATTCCCAGGGATTACCAAATTACTCTGTTTCGAAGAATGCAGAATTTGAGACAGAAACTGATGTCAGTAAAGGAGTACACTGAAGAATTCTATAGGCTGAACATCAGGGTAGCTCATCGCAAAAGTGATGATGAAAAAGTTGCTAGATATATGAATGGTCTGAGAAATGACATTCAGGATGAGATGAGCATGATGACCATCCGAACGGTGGAAGATGCTTATCAGATGGCTCTAAAAGCTGAAGAGAAGCTGAGCCGAAAACAAGGTTGCCTAGGATAGAAATCAGTTGCCTAGGATAGAAATCAGAAACCCAAGGAAGAGTGGAAGAAACCTCAAACTCAGACTGAGAGAGGTGGAAGCTCACAGAGAGGGTAGCATACTGAACAAAGAGGTCAGTATGCTGATGGAAACATTTTTCCTCATACTAGAGGTAGAGGAAAAGGAAGAGGTGGAGTGGTAAAATGCTTCACATGCGGAAAGGTCGGACATAAATCTTATGAATTTCTAGAGAAGAAGAAAGAAGGTGGTGAAACTCACATTTCTGAAGCACAGAGGGGGAATGTTGAGGCAGAAGATGTTGAAGGTGAAAGATCACTGATGATCTGAAAAGTTCTCTTAACACCAGAGAAGGAGGTGGAGAATCCAGTGCAAAGGAACAGTCTTTTTCAAACTGCTTGCAAAACCAAGGACAGGGTATGCAAGGTCATTGTGGACAGTGGTAGCATAGATAATCTTGTTTCTACAGAGATGGTAGAAAATCTAGAGTTGGAGACTATTGAACATCCAAGTCCATACATAGTTTCATGGCTACAAAAAGGACATCAGGTAAATGTCACTAAACAATGTTTAGTTGAATTTAAGATAGGAGGATATAATGATAAGATATTGTGTGATGTCATTCCCATGGATGTT
>JZKD02S1754547.1:60461-85592 GCA_000966675.3 Picea glauca
GGAAGTTTTTCTCCATTGCCACCATTGCCAATGTTCTTGATCTAAATGGAGAACACCATACCAGAGTTTGGCCAAGTCATCGGTAATTCCATATAAAGAGAAATAATGTTCCATTGGGTTACCCAACCAGTGGGGTTCGAACCATCAAATTTGGTCACATCCACCAATAGAAGGCGTATGTCACGTTGAAAGTGATGGGACTGAAAGGTATGGGAATGGGAGGAAGTTTCACCTTCATCCTTTGGATGTGCTTCAGATAAATGATCATCTGTAGGGATCTTCAGTTTGGTGCAGAGTGCTGCAAAGACAGATTCAAGCTAGGTGGTAAGTTCTTGTTTGACTTCCTCCATTGAGGACTGCATGGTTGTATTTATGGTAGCATTGATGGATGAATCGATGGATGCAACAGTAGCACTGAGTTATTTTACTTCTTTTTGGGTTTCTAGGAAACTGGATTGCATGGTGTTGAAGTGAGCTTCCAGGTCTTGGCTACGGGTATGGGCCATGAGGATGGGTGAACTGAAAAAGGGTGGGTGGGGTCAAAAAAATTTGTCTAAAAATGATATGGATGAAAGTGATAAGGGCGGAGAGATGAATCCAATGGAATAGGTCTCAAATAATGGTGAACAAATTTCTAGACTTTTTTTTTTTTTTGCACCTACGGAGTTATACTCCAGTCTGAAGAATACTACAGTGATGAAATCCCCAAATGTTTAACTAGAAAGAGATGTGTATTTACTTGGCAACCCGAACACAGTTGCGTGGCAATAGATCTGGTCTATTTTTAATTCGTTTATGTTTTTTTCCCCCAAGGGTTAGGTATTCAAGGGTTCTACAGACAAGGATTTTCCATGTTCTATATCTCTCTGATATACGTGTGGGGTCCAAAAATAGTACTCGGCCCAATATATGAAGGCAATAACTAAGGAGGATAGATCGTACCCTTAGTCGTACTACCCGACTACCCAGGTACTAGAGAGTATCCTCCCGAGTGATGTTCTCGGTGACACTATAGAAGTTCGGTGGCCGAGAGGTTTATCTAAAGAGGGCTTCAAGAAATCTAGGCCGATCTGTACACAGGTGTTGTCTGATGCACTACCACTCGAAGGGGTACCAACAGGGGTTACAAGGGTGGCCAACAGATGTGCGCTTAACAACCACTTGTATTTCCTATGTGTATGAATCCCTCAACCGCAGGTTTATGTGCGTAACGACATATCTTTGTGGTTTAAAGACGTCGGAATACGTCTCTACCCTGAAAACAAATTCCCACAATTTCTACCAAGGAAAGTGATATGATACCACTTGCAAGATACCAAATATATAAAATGTGCAGAACATAAATAAAATGCTAGAAATGGCAGAATAACAGTAAAATATCCATCATAATATCCACAATAACACAGAAATTATATAAGAACAGAAATAGAAATAGCACTTTGATTCAGGAAGCAATGTTCACATGCCTCTTCGAGGGGGCAACCTCCAATCAAGTAGCGCTCTATTACAATAATCTCCAAGATAGGGTTTTCATACCCTTGACCCTTATTTATACAAAATGTTTATCAAGACAAGCATCTAGAGGAAGATCCTTCTAGAAGCGGAAGCTTCTATTAGGTCTTCTTACATCCACCTTATTCTATTTTGTTGAAAGGCCTTATTAATATTGACCTTTATTACATCTGAATATATTAATCTACCTATGTGTGTGTTAGGACCCTAACAATTTCAGAAATCAACAAGGGAAACCGCACCATTATTGACTGCATCATTCTAACACCTCTGCCATAACGGTTGCTTCCATTCTATGGTAACGAAGTGCTATTCAGATTTTTTTTTTTAAAGAAACAATAACAACGCCATCATTTACGCTCCATTATTGAATTGGACAAAAGGGAAAATAACAAAATATCCACGATATAAGGGGTTAACCCAATTGGCAAGAATTATGAACAAGGGTTAAATTTAACATTGTCAACAAAATGGAAAAAGCCGATTTCATTTCAAAAATTCTAACTAAATAACTGAAAGCAAACTTATTCAACTCAGAACCCTATGCACAATTTGTTGTACACAAAAAGGGAATGGAATGGGAAGTAAATCGTTGATTATGATATCGATGGAACTGTCTATCAAAAGATATTGGTATCGCTGCAAAAGGTTTAAATCTCAACGCCAGACAAGTAACGAAAAGGGGACGAGGCCAAGAACACCACCAGCATACCATCAATCGCTACAGGAAGGTGCACTGATCATTCGCTACAAGAAAACGCACTGATCATTCGCTACAGGAATGGTTGTTGTGCTTATTCCAGCTAATGTTTGTTGAATCAGTGGAGGCGTCCATATAATACACAATACACTTTCCTTTGAATTGGGTGAAAAATCTACCTTGTGTTCAAGGTTCACTGACCAGTGATGATAATAGAATCACGTTTTATCTATTGTTGTTATTATTTAAAAAAAAATCACCATTAATAAAATTGAATCATGTCAACCTATAGTTATTTTAGTCTTGGAGCTCGCATGATCCATGAAAAGAAACTACCCCAGAATTATAAATGGGCAGCACCTGGCAATTATAAATCGCTATCTCAGATATGTTATAGAAGCACTAATTGTTGTAGTGGAGAATTAAAAATTATAAAATGGTTAATATTGGAGATCGGACCAAGCCTTTCTGCAATCAGTAATTCAATGTCAGGATGTCTAAGAAAAACATAGTAAAAAATGTTGAGACTTCACCGCAATCCCAAAAACACAAACAGGCAGGGATTCCATTACAAAACGCAGACCAAAATACTTGTAGGCAATCAATCGAGTGGGAGAAGGCTCAAGATAAAAATTTGTCAATTATTACCATGCAGAGATAAAATACACAGAGAAAAAGGCCATCAATAAACAATCACAGAGTTGAGTTGCGAGGGAGGTAATGCAACACAGTGCGGGTTCATCCAGTAATATATAAAACACAAAGATAAACTTATCTAGCGATTATAAAACGCAGAATAAGGAACTTCGCCATCAATCAAATTTCAAGGTTATTTAAACAAATCAAGCAGCAAGGCAACCACTCATCCAAGGACAACAATAGAGGTAGACGGATGAGTTCATCCTTTGCTTTACCATCCTCGCACAGAAAAGCAGGGCGTTGAGATCCATAGGTCTTTTAACGCTAAGGCGACGACCGTAGCTCAAGCTCCTAGCCGACTACTCAGGTGAGGACTAGCATGCTAGGGACGAAGGAAAACAATCACAAGGGTCACAGTCAAAAACCACATGGTGTTCACGACATGCAGGAATACGAAGGTCACAGAAATCAATCAACCAATCATTCAACTAGGCTATAAAAATTTTAGTCATGAAACTAGACAATTAGTTTACCTACTTAAAACACATGAAGATCTAAATCGTACATCCTACAACATTCTATCATTCAACCGAAAAAGCATACCATTGTCTGTTCACCTGCTCCGAGTGTCGTCTGCGCGCTCCGTGCAACTCCCACTCGTCGACCGTCGAGACTACACCGGTACCTCCCAGCCAACGCTCAGGTTACTCTTCTTCCCCCTTAGACCCCCGATCCGCAAAGGGGCCACACACACTATCCAAATATTATGTCTAGATCCCAGCTCGCCTCACAAAGCTGAGCTACCACTCCTCTCCGAGCTGGGTATCCCAACTCCTACAAGTAATCAGTCAAGTCGATATTTCTGCAGCATAACGTTACGCAAACAGAAGATGATCATTTCTCCTTCTCCTTCCTTCATTATATAGAATTTCCCACTTTCTCTCTTTCCTAAAATCTCATTTAATTAAAGCTTTTAAAATAAGTTCATAAAAATTCTTCTCCATACAAGTGTCCCTCATCAACTACATTCCTCCATTAATTAATTTCTTTAATTAAGTAAATATCTTTATTTCCCTCACCCACCTAGAGTTACTCCTAGAATCACTCCTAGGTGTCCCTAGATTCCCTTACAGGTTTTAAAGGCTTTCCCTATTATGAAATTGCTAAATCAGTTTAAAATTAGAAAGCTCTTAAATGTGGATTCCTTACTAAGTTGACTTCCCACATTTTTCCCTTAAGTTCCCCTTTTTCCTTTTTATGTTACCTCCTTCCCTAGTTTCCTATTTTTTATTTTTTTTTCCCTCTTTCCCCTTTTACTTAGAACTCAAAAAGGCAGGTGTGGAATATAACCCCTTTTCCCTTTTATCATTAATTTAGTATCTTTTAAATTATCAAATGATAAAATAATTAATTCCCCCTTTACTTTTTATATCCACAGATTTTATTTATTATTAATAATTTAATTTCTTACTCCCTTCATGTTACAAAATTTATGAAGACCATAATTATTACTTTAGTGGTTTTTATTTTAAATTTCATTATTTTATTTTATTTTATCTTCTTTTTTCTTATTATTATTATTTTTTTTAAAGGTAGACAAAATTTTACCCCTAGCGAAATTTTAGACTTAGTACTTAAATTCTGTACTAGGCGACATTTAATTAGGGAAATTGTTTTTAAAATTTCTTAACCTGTTATTTTCCTTAGGGCCATCTAGGTTCATCCTTCTATCATCATCAATGTGACATGCCCTTTAGGACGCACTAGGTGCTCCAAGGGTGCCACTCGCCTCATATGTTCCCTTGCGCGACGTGCCTTTCAGGATGCACTACGTGCTCCAAGGGTGCCACTCACCTCTTGACTGATTGGTAGACATCAATAACCCCTGGAGTCAACACTCCACCAGGTGAACTTGTTGGAGACTATGGGATTCTAAGGACTAAGGCCCCCACCTTATTGTGTGCCCCTTAGACTCATCATGAGCGATTGTCGCAGTCTGCCCTCACGACATCATGGGTCCTCTAGAACTAGGTAATCGTTAACCTACAGTTCGAGCCACGGTGGGAGTGCTAGTAGGGTGTGGTAGGGCTGTTGTCCACACCTCTCCCTCAACCTCTCTGGTAGTCATGTGTGGCCCCTTTACTCCATATGTGAGTCTGGTCAGCAAGCTATTGTCAGCCTGCATCATCAACAAATCATGTCAGAACATATCCACATCATATCATCTAATCAGATTCACTAATATCAGAGTAAATCAATCAAACCCCAATGGCACACTCCCTGACTCGATCCAGAGTCAAAGGGGTTCCATCGATGCCTCTGCATCCTTAGGGTCCAAAACCCTGCACACTCAGTAAAACCAAGTCAATAGAACTTGTCTATGTCAATGTAGTAAAACAACATGTCATCTACCCATAATGCATCATAGTCAAAGTCAAATTTTTTAATAGCATAATAATCAGGATCACTTGCGAGCAAGTGTCCTCATAGAATAAGTTCGCTCAGTGTGCCAAAGCGGGATGTTACATACACCCCCTCTTGGTCTAAACTTTGTCTCAAAGTTTCACATTATAAATGCCGAAATAAGTGTATCACGGTATCATATGTCTATATATCAAACAAAAATGGGCATTGTTGGCTCATATCATATGCGTCCTCCCAGGTCGTCGAGTGCAAACTATAATTGTCCCACTATACCTTGACCTGATCTACCATTCAACGTCATAGTTGTCAAACATGATGATCCAAGATGTGGACCGGCTCAGCCTTGAGCGGCCCCTCGTCCGATACCTGCAAGGAACTAATGTTAGTAACATGTGTAGGATCACTAATATAATGTCTCAAAACAGATACATGAAAAACATCATGCATACGCCTCAAGGAATCAGGCAAGGCTAGTCAATAGGCCACGGGCCCCTTTCTCTCCACAATCTCGAAAGGTCCCACGAACCTAGGAGAGAGTTTAGCTCCCTTTCCAAACTTGATCAAAATATTATGCAGTTTAACCCGCAAGAAGACTCGATCGCCGACCTCGTAACTACAGTCAACTCGGTGCACATCGGCATAACTCTTCTATCGATCTTCCGCTTATTTAATCCTTTATCTTATGGTTTTCATTTTTTCTTCCATTTCCTAGATCGCTTCTGGTCCCACCAGGACCCTATCCTCAAGACGATCTGAACTCAAGGGCGTACGACACGGTCACCCGTAAATAAACTCGAAAGGCGCCATCTTAATGGTGCTCTGGTACCTGTTGTTGTAAGCGAACTCCACTAGTGGCAAGAATTCTTCCCAACGCTTTTGTTGGTCCATCACGTACATGCGCAACATGTCCTCCAAGGTTTGGTTAGTTCGTTCAGTTTTCCCGTCAGTCTCCAGGTGATACGCAATACTAAAGTTAATTTGGGTTCCCAAGGCCTCTTGGAAACTAGTCCAAAATCATCCAGTAAACACCGATCCTCGATCAGATATAATCCTCTTAGGCATGCCATGCAGCCTCACAATCTCACTAATGAAAACTCTAGCTATGTCAGGTGCCTGATACGTCGTACGCATAGGAATAAAGTGAGCACTCTTCATCAGAGTGTCTACTACTAAAAAAATCGAGTCATGTCTCCTTGTCGTCAGTGGCAATCCAACAATAAAATCCATCGAAATAACCTCCCATTTCGATTCTGGAATAGCATGTGGTTGTATTAATCCTACTGGGTGTCTATGTTCAGCCTTTACCTGCTAACATTCTAGACATCTGGCCACATAGTTGACTATGTCTGCGTTCATTCCCTTCCAGAAGAATAAGGGTTTAAGGTCTACCCTCATCTTCGTGACTCCCGGATGAGCCATGTAAACTTCTCTATGAGCCTCGATCAGGATCAACATCCTCAACTCGTTGTTTGGCGGTATGTAAATTTGACCCATAAACCTCAATAAACCATCGCTATCAAAAGAAAATCCCTCAAATCGTGGTACCATCATTGTGTTTTGTTCGATAAAACCCTCGAACTCTTTGTACCAATCATCGTCACGCTGTAAAGTTAGAATATTTTCACGTAGATTCGTCTGAAGAGGCAGCACCGAAAAGATGTGTGGTCTCTGACTCAATGCATCTGCCACTCAGTTCATTTTCCCTTTTATGTAAGTAATCTTGAAGTCGTACTCTCTAAGAAATTCTGACCAACGTCATTGTCGTGCATTTAGGTCACCTTGCATAAATATTTGTAGTCCACAATGGTCGGTCTTTAGTTCAAATTTTCGTCCAACAAGGTAGTGTCTCCAAACCTTTAAGGCATATACAATGGCTAATAACTCCAAATCATGTGTCGCGTAGTTCTCCTCATGCCTTCTCAGTTTCCTCGAATATAAGCAATCACTCATTCGTCTTGCATCAAGACTCTGCCTAAGCCTTCCTTGGATGCGTCAGTGCATACCAAGAAGTCTGCATCCATGTCAGGGACCTTTAGTATCGGTGTGGTTGTCAACAATTCCTTGAGCCTCCGAAATGATTTTGCACACTTATCGATCCAAACAAACTTCTTGTTCTTCTTCTGCAACTCTGTGATCAGATTTTCTATCCTTGAAAATCCCTCGACAAACCATCGATAGTATCCTACTAAACCCATGAAGCTACACACTTCCAGGACATTCATCAGCACAGGCCATTCCATAATATCCTCGACCTTAGCTAGATCCACGGCGATGCCTTCGCCGGAGATGACATGCCCTAAGTAGTGAATCTTCGATTTATAAAAAGAGCATTTGGAAAACTTCCCGTACAATTTTTGCTCTCGCAGACACTGTAGTACTAAGTGAAAGTTCTCTTCATGCTCCTCCGTCGTCTGAGAGTAAATCAAAATATCGTCAATGAATACTTGGATGAACTTGTCCAAGTACTCATGGAACACCCCATTCATCAAACTCATAAATACCCCTGGGGCATTTGTCAGTCCAAATGGTAAAACAGTAAACTCGTAATGTCCAAACCTTGTCTTAAAGGCGATCTTAGGGACATCATCCTCCTTGATCCATAACTAGTGATACCCTGATCACAAATCGATCTTGGAGAACACCATCGCACCCTTCATTTGATCGAACAGATCATCAATTCTCATCAATGGATATTGATTCTTGATCGTGGCCTTGTTCAATTGACGGTAGTCAATGCAAATCCTCCACGATCCATACTTCTTTAATATGAAAATAATAGGTGCACCCCACGGCGACACACTAGGACATATCAGTCCCAGGTCTAGCAACTCCTTCAGTTTCATTTTCAACTCTTGTAACTCTGGCGTCGACATTCGATAAGGCGTTCTTGCTATCGGTTCAGTTCCCGGTTTCAGGTCTATGGTAAACTCCAACTCCCACTCTGACGGCATCCCAGGTAACTCCTTTGGAAAGACGTCTGCAAACTCTTTCACCACCGGAAGGTGTTCTAGACCTTCCGCTACTCCCTTCTCGTTTAATGCAAGGATCGCATAAATTACTCTTCCATAGTTGTAAGGAAGAGATGAACCTCAGGGAAACTCCCTGGTTCCATCCTGCAATCACACGTCTCTATCCCTCGTCATCGACCAAGCTCAACTATTTTGTCTTACAGTTGAGTATTGCCTCATGCGTTTCCAACTAGTCCATACCAATCACGACATCATAAGATCCTAAGATCGTGACGTACAGGTTGGCCCTTGATACAAACTCTCCCAGGTTAAGGACACAGCCTGTAACCTTTCCTCCAACTTTTTGTTTCACTCCCAAAGCCATCTCCATGAACATAAACTCATGTTGTTCGATTACATTTACCTTAATCCTCTTTAGCATTGCACCAGAAATGAAACTCTCAGTAGCACCGGGATCTATCAAAATACTAAGATTCTGGTCAGGGACAGTACCTTTCGTCTCAAGCACAGTCGACTGGTGCTCTTCTTGGCGGTTATTCACCGTTGCATGAATTTTATGGGCCTTGCCCATATCTCCCACAGTATTGGGTCCAGTTGATCCAGATGCTCTGGTCCTCTCCACAGGGTAGTTGCGTTGGTAGTGTGGCTCCCCACACATCCAACACCCCTTCTTCGGCCCAGTAGTCCTAGTACCCGAAGTAGAAAATGACGGCCCACTGGCCTAGAACCCTGGTCTATTCTGTTGAACAGGCCTAAACTGTTGTTATTGCGGGCGGCACTACTGCTGATGTTGTGGTCCCTGATAAGGTGTCCACTGCTGAGGTGGTGGTCGTTGAGGTGTAGTGAATGTGGATCCCCTCTGGAAGCCATGATATTTCACAATATGTCTCACTGGTGACTGGTGCTACTGTGTTCCAAATGAAACCTTCCCTGTTGGTCTCGCTAGAGTCCTGGTCTGACCCCCACTGATAAGCTCCTCCTCTACTATGAGGGCCTTCTGAACAACATCATGCAAGGTTTGAGGCATCAAAATCTTAACCTTTGCACGCAGGCTGCCGTTAAGGTTGAACACGAACCTGTTGACCTTAATTTTTTCAGTGTTAAGGTGCAGAGCATACCGGAGTAGCTCCATAAAACAAGCCTCGTACTCGGGCACCGTACGACCTCCCTGTCGTAAGGCATTGAACTCATTGAGCTAACGCTCAATGAATTCCTCTGAAAGGTACCTCTCTCAGAACCATTCCTCGAACAGTTCCCATGACACATATTCGATGGCCATGTTCATCTGCGGTAGGAGCATCTTCCACCATAGAAGAGTGCTCCCTTTCAGTTGAAAGACCTCCATTCAGACCTTCGTGTTGGAGGTATAATCGCGAAGTGTGAAGAACATCGCCATGTTCTCCAACCATGCCTTGGCGGCTACGTCATTTGGGGCACCAAAGAACTCAAGAAATTTGACCTTCTTGAGTTCACGGTGAATGCTGCCAGTACTGACCAGAGCATGCGGTGGAACCTCAGCGAGTGCCGACACCCTGGCCTCATCTCTATCCAAATGGCTGATCAAAGCCTCAAACATGTGCTGAAAATATCTCATCATTATGACTACATCACCAACTGCTATCTTCTCCTATCCGAGAACCTTCTCATCTCCCTGGGGGTTAGACCCCTCAGGCGTGGATGCTACTGGAGGCATCGCACCTCCTCCCCTTGCACCCTATCGCCTGCCTCCGCGGCGTCCTCTAACCATGATTACCTACACACACACAAGTCAACTCAATCAGCAACAGTATAATCAATCATATAAACGAAATTCATAGCGATCCCAAGTCGCAGGTTGAACTCGCTCTGATACCATATGTAACATCCCTCCCATTCGTCAAGACATCAACCTCTCATAACAACTGAAAAAAAATTATTTTTATTTTTTGGTGTGTGCAGGTGTACAAGGGCAATAAAGACATTATACTATGTGTCGCAACATGACAACAAACACGATGCATGCAACTGTGACAACAACATAACGACCTAATATGCACATCAATCATTTGGAAGCAATGAACGACAATCAACAAACGAAAATATAAGACTGACTACCCGCTCGTCCTACCCTGCAGTGGTTAGGACCTCCAGGACACATAAGCAACGCTCAAGCCCAGGTTCCCATCGATTTTGACCATTTAAGGTCTCAGGGCTGGCGACTGTTCTGAGGACCTAGGAGGTGTCTACATTTCCCCCCTCCGAGACAATCTACCACACTGACTGAGCTAACAACAACATCGATGATCAACTAAAATTCATTCCATCAACTTTAAAATCAATTAGCCAAGGATGAGAGTAATAATTACTGTTAACCATCATACATAAATTTTAATTAACCGCACATTAATAAACTAGTTCTAAATCAATCCACCATCATCAATATTTATTAGCGCATTAGAACACAATTTAAATCAATCATTCTATCTACAAGGTGCAAGAAATCCGATTTACAAAACCAATCACAATCACTCCATGCAGCTAGCTAAATCAACTGAGTCTACGATCATTGATCTCATCAGAGAATAATCTAGTTACAAATGAGGATGGAAAAGTTTAATCAATCTAGATTGTCATGATTGCAATCCTAAACATCAATAATTAGAACAAGTTATTTTATCTTGACCAAATTACAATTAATGCTACAAGTAATGAATGTCTTATAAGTATCCAATCTATATTAACTTAATGTCAATTATATGTAGTCTAATTCTATTAAGTACCACTTAATTAAGGATGTGTTAATTACATTTGTTAATGATATACTAAAATTAATSTATACAAATGATGCTCTTAAATAAAGTAAAATTTTCCAATATCCATCATAAAAATATCTCTTAAAGATCACTTGTTAWCTTATCAAGAATGACTCTAAGATTCATTTACCTTCCCAATGAGTTAGTATAACACAATAACTTAAGGAGACAAGTCTTAAGGATAGTTTAAGGTTTAAGGTTTATATGTGGAATAATTTTATAAGGTTGATGAATTTTACATAAAGTGAGTGAGTCCACATGTCACGACTTATGAATTGAGATAAATCATATGTCATATCACTTTACTCCATTAACATGATGAATTATAATAATCTTTATTATGCATTACCTAACTTATAGGTATACATATGATCTCATGTAAGTTATAATCTGATAATTAAAGTATAAAACAAATCAAGGTGATAATTAAAGTATAAAACAAATCAAGGTAACTCTGCAAAAATCTCACCCATATTAATTAACTCACTTCCAGCCATTCTCTAATGAGTAAGTATTGCAATGAAAAAATCTATATAAAAAGAAATTGTAAAACAATTCAACTAAGGCGAACTTTTAAAACGATTTAATGTTGTTATCACTCTCACTATTATAGTCTTGCTAATATCACAAAAGGTGGGTATGCTTAGTTGAATCATTATAGTTGTAGCCAAGACATTCAAGATCAAGCATTAAACGGTTATACAAAAAAAAAGGCCATGTTATTGTCACTTAGGGATTTTAGAAATCAAGAAGGGAAACCACACCGTTATTGACTGCATCGTTCTGACACCTCTGCCATAATGGTCGCTTCCATTCTATGGTAACGAAGTGCTATTCAGAAGTTTTTTTTTTAAAGAAACAATAACAATGCCATCATTTACGCTCCATTGTTGAATTGGATAGAAGGGAAAATAACCAAATATCCATGATATAAGGGGTTAACCCAATTGGAAAGAATTATGAACAAGGGTTAAATTTAACATTGTCAACAAAATGGAAAAAGAGAATTTCATTTCATAAATTCCTAACTAAATAACTAACAACAAACTTATTCATCTCAGAACCCTATGCGCAATTTGTTGTACATAAAAAGGGAATGGACTGGGAAGTAAATTGTTGATTATGATATCGATGGAACTGTCTGTCAAAATATATTGGTATCACTGCAAAAGGTTTAAATCTCAGTGCCAGACAAGTAATGAAAAGGGGATGAGGCCAAGACCATCACCAACATACCATCAATCGCTACAGGAAGGCGCACTGATCATTCGCTACAGGAAAACGCATTGATCATTCGCTACAGGAATGGTTGTTGTGCTTATTCCAGCTAATGTTTTTAGTCAAGTCGATATTTCTGCAGCATAACGTTACGCAAATAGAATATGATCATTTCTCCTTCTCCTTCCTTCATTATATAGAATTTTCCACTTCCTCTCTTTCCTAAAATCTCATTTAATTAAATCTTTTAAAATAAGTTCCTAAAAATTCTTCTCCGTACAAGTGTCCCTCATCCCCTACATTCCTCCATTAATTAATTTCTTTAATTTAGTAAATATCTTTATTTCCCTCACCCACCTAGAGTTACTCCTAGAATCACTCCTAGGTGTCACTAGATTCCCTTACAGGTTTTAAAGGCTTTCCCTATTATGAAATTGCTAAATCAGTTTAAAATTAGAAATTTCTTAAATGTGGATTCCTTACTAAGTTGACTTCCCGCTTTTTTCCCTTAAGTTCCCCTTTTTCCTTTTTATGTTACCTCCCTTCCCTAGTTTCCTATTTTTTATTTTTTTTTTCCTCTTTCCCCTTTTACTTAGAACTCAAAAAGGCAGGTGTGGAATATAACCCCTTTTCCCTTTTATCATTAATTTAGTATCTTTTAAATTATCAAATGATAAAATAATTAATTCCCCCTTTACTTTTTATATCCACAGATTTTATTTCTTATTAATAATTTAATTTCTTACTCCCTTCATGTTACAAAATTTATGAAGACCATAATTATTACTTAAGTGGTTTTTATTTTAAATTTTATTATTTTATTTTATTTTATCTATTTATTTTATTTTTATTTATTATTTTTTTTAAAGGTTGACAAAATTTTACCCCTAGCGAAATTTTAGACTTAGTACTTAAATTATGTACTAGGCGACATTTAATTAGGGAAATTGTTTTTAAAATTTCTTAACCTGTTATTTGCCTTAGGGCCATCTAGGTTCATCCTTCTATCAACATCAATGCGACGTGCCCTTCAGGATGCACTAGGTGCTCCAAGGGTGCCACTCACCTCATCTGTTCCCTTGTGCGACGTGCCATTTAGGACGCACTATGTGCTCCAAGGGTGCCACTAACCTCTTGACTGATTGGTAGACATCAATAACCCCTGGAGTCAACACTCCGCTAGGTGAAATTGTGGGAGACTAAGGGATTCTAAGGAATAAGACCCCCGCCTTATTGTGCGCCCCTTAGAATCATTGTGAGTGACTGTCGCAGTCTTCCCTCACGGCATCATGGGTCCTCTTGAAATAGGTAATCATTAACCTATAGTTCGAGCCACGGCGGGAGTGCTAGTAGGCTGTGGCAGGGCTGTTGTCCACACCTCTCCCTCAACCTCTCTGGTATTCGTGTGTGGCCCCTTTACTCCATATGTGAGTCTGGTCGGCAAGCTATCATCAGCCTACATCATCAACAAATCATGTGAGAACATATCCACATCATATCATCTAATCAGATGCACTGATAACTCAGTAAAACAATCAAACCCTAATGGCACACTCCCTAACTCAATCCGGAGTCCAAGGGGTTCCATCAATGCCTCTGCATTCT
Organism: Picea glauca; assembly: GCA_000966675.3. Classification (NCBI taxonomy): domain Eukaryota; kingdom Viridiplantae; phylum Streptophyta; class Pinopsida; order Pinales; family Pinaceae; genus Picea; species Picea glauca. The sequence continues at coordinate 74,321 of JZKD02S1754547.1, forward strand.
CAGGGTCCAAAACCCTGCACACTCAGTAAAACCGAGTCAATAGCACATGTCTATGTCAATGTAGTAAAACAACATGTCATCTACCCATAACGCATCAAAATCAAAGCCAAATGTTTTGATAGCATAATAATCTGGATCACTTGCGAGCAAGTTTCCTCAAAGAATAAGTTTGCTCAGTGCGCCAGAGCGGGATGTTACAGGAAGATAATCAGACTCCACAACCGACAACTGAACTATAAAAACTACCAAGGGAATCCAATGAATGATTTGATGACCTTGTCTCAAGTCTCTGTCAAAATATGGGGAAAAGGACACTAGAGAATTTGTGTCCAATTCTCAATAAAAGTTTGGGATACAAGAAAAAGTAAGAGGTTTTCAAGTTCTCTAGCGGAGTCTCCAGAAAAAGTGTGTGTTATAAGAAAAATCCATCTGTTGGGACAAATTCCACCTTTCTGGCAGTGAAGTCAACTGCAACCTCTTTGATAACTCGACACGAGGAAGAGACTACCTGCACCTTAGATGGTCCTATGTCTGAGGAAGTGAAAATGGGAAGAAGGAGAAGCGAGGGACTTGCAAAAAATCCCTCTTAGGACCATCCCACTTGGGTATTTTCCTCCCTTAGCTCCCTGTGACGTGGAAAAAATGGCATGGACTTTGATTTTTATGGAAAAGAGGGTGAAAACAATATTTCTTAGTTTTGGAATAAAAAACTAATAAAAGTGAACAATGAGTTTTCACACCCTTATGACCTTGGGAAAATGTTTGAAATTGGTTCCTGGGGTAAATTGGGGTTCAGAACAATTGCATTATGAATGACTTATGCAAAAATACTAAAAACTAAGAGTAAAAAAGTATTTATAAATATACAACCATGTTATTTAAGGTGGTTGTAAGTGATGAACAAAAATTTAGTCAAGACTTTTAATGCGTGAAAACAAACCCAAAAATGCTTGAAAATACTCGAAATTGCCCAGAATTGCTTGGAAAGTCGTCCTGGGACTTTTAAAAGTTCAAAAATGGGTATGGAAAAGAAATTATATCCCTTGGGTAAGATGAAATACTTAAAATAAAGCTATTATTTTAAGTAATAAATCCAACCCTAATCCTCTTTGGCTAGATGAGGACCTTGTTTTAGATAATAGTTACAAAAGAAACTCTGAAGACCTAATCGAGAATTCATTTGGAACTGAGTTAATAAATCTCTATAGTTCTCAAGTTTTAATTTTTCAATGGTCTAAATAAGTGGACAAATTCTAACAAGATGACTTCTATCCATGGGCTAGGTAGTAGTGTTGTTGACTATGTAATATCATATATCCCCATATACAACCAAATAGTAAACTTTGATCTTTTAGATGACCATGAACAGAACTCTGATCATAGACCTATAACCCTAACTCTTAACTTTACCATTCACAAAAGCTCCATTGAGGATCACTCCGACAACTAAAGGAACTTTCTTTTTGACAAACAAAAATTTGATCTCTTCTTAAAATACTTAAGCAATGCTTTAAAAGTCATATCGTATCAAAACAAAATTGAAGCTAACTATAAGAATTTTACAACAACCCTCTCTATGTCAATTAAAAATTTATCTATTGAGTTGCTTCATAAAAATTAAAACAATAAAACTAACCCTTGGTATGATAGTGAATGTAAAATTGCTATAAAATCCATTAGGGATGCTTCCAATGCATCGATGGAATATGATAAGATAAATAGATACAAAACCTTAATTAAAAGAAAAACACTATATAAATAAAAAGAAAGAGATTTTTTTGCACCTATTTAAGATAGATCCTAAGAAATTCTAGAGGCAAATTCTAACTCATAAAACTAAAGAAAATAATAAGATTCCCTTGAAGGAATGGAATTTCTACCTTAAAATATATATATGAATCCCCTAATGTCATGGATAGCATGTCAAACATCTCTACAAAGGATGAAGTATTTTCTATAGAACACATTGAGTTTGGGGTTAAGAGACTCTCTAAAGGAAAAGCTAAGGACATCGAAGGTTACCAAGCTGAAATATTAAAAATGGGAGGACCTATCCTCATCCCTCAAATACATAAGCTATTCAATTTAGCTATCCAACAAGGCTTCCCAAAACCTTGGACTCAAAGCCTCATTGTTCCTATTTTTAAAAGTGGGGATAAAATAAATCCCTCTAATTATAGGACCATTATGATTAGCCCCATTTTAGCTAAGCTATATAGAAGTATTTTGGAAAAAAATATCGGTACATGGCTAGAAATCCATGGAAAAAGAGCTAGAATCCAGGTTGGGTTTAGAGGCCAACATTCCCCTGTGGACCACCTTGTTACTTTTAGGATCATTGAAGAGGAGTGTTGTAATGATAAAAATTATGTTCTTTGTTGTTTAATTGATTTTAGAAAAGTTTTTGACACTGTGCCCAAGACTAACCTCTGGAATAGGTTAGAAGAACTTAAAGTCCCTTTCGATTTAGAAGTTGTTACAGTAAGGACATATGAGAAAGTTATTTCCAAGTTTAGAAACACTGAGGGTTCATAATAAGAATTTAAATTTAGTATAGGAGTAATGCAAGGTATTCCCCTATCCACTACCCTTTTCGACATCTATATTAATAAGTTAGAAGATTGTTTGGAGGATGTAGGTTGTGTTTTCCCGACTCTCATGAGTATAGTCATCATCCTCCTTATTTATGTTGATGATATTTTTCTTATGGCGAAGAGTCCCTATGACCTAGGTAAGCAACTAATAATCCTCAAGAGATTCTTCTCTAGCATGGGCATGACTGTGAATACTGACAAAACAAAGGTTATGATAATTAAACCCAAAAGGATCACCTACGATACTTTTGTTTATGAAAAAAATAGCTTGAAGGAAGTTCCTTCATACAAATATATTGGAATCGATATCTACCACAAGATCAATTGGAACTATAGCATTGAAAAGGGAATAAATGGAAGGTGGAAAGCATATTGTGGGCTTGAAAACAACTGTAAATCAATAGACTTTTGGATTTGGAATAAAAAAAAAACTCCTCTTTCACACTCTCATTACCCCGATTATATTATATGGATATGAAGTTTGGGTTTGCAGTATATATAGAGAATCTTGGAGAAAGATAAAACAAATCCAAAAGAATTTATAACTTATAATATCAAAATTAAAGGAAATACACCCTATCCTATCCTCCTTATAGAAGAAAGTATTTCCCCCATTGAGAGAAATGCTATGATTACATACCTAATGTACAAGAACAAGATAAACCACAAGGATGACAAGAGGCTCCCCAAAATTCCTTCAAACTCTAGCCAAAACCACCAGCGGCTCAAGCAAGGATGGCATAAAGATGCCAAATAATGGCTAAACCATTGGGTAATAAAAGAAGAAGTCATCATGCATAATATCAATAATATTACAAATATTATCACTTCTAAATTTAAGGAGAATATGTGGTGTGATAAATAATTAGTGGATAAAAGGAAATTAAGATACTACATGGAGGTTCTCAAACCTAATTTAGAAGACCAAAATTAGCTCTCGGTTTTGAGAAGTGAAAAGAAGAAAATCAACATTGTTAAAATAAGAACAAATTCTCATGAGCTACATAGTGAAACTGGGTATTGGACAAATCCCAAAACACTGTGGGATGAAAGAATCTGTCATCTTTGTGACAATAAGCAAGTAGAATATGAAAAGAACTTCCTTTTATATTGCCTTTCATATACCCATATTAGATCCCAATTTAAAAATATTTTCCACAATACTTACCTTCCTAACCTCCTAAGTCATCAAAACTATGGTAATATTTGAACACTTCTCTCAATGCTTTTTTAGCATAGAAATACAATTTTAAAGAAATTGAAGTAATATATTACCTTCTTAAGGTCCGATAGACCAATTGGTCTTAGTGGATGTTAAGCATGATCATCATCGTCATCAAATTAAATTAAAAAAAAATAATAATTAATAAATAAACAAACAAAATTAAACATATATATTATATAATAACCCCCCCAAATTATACGACATGACAAACCCCCAAACCATACCATATAACCATAATATTTAAACCCTTTCTTTATTAAAAATATCCATCGACATACATCCGAAGGGGAAGTGGTGTCTTCTCCTTGGTGGTGGGATATCCCCATGCCCCCTTTCTTTGTTATTTGCAATGCAAGAACAACAAAGGTGGTTGGCGGGTGGAGCACAAGTAGTATGCAACATAGCCCTTTGTGGTGGTGTGGAGGCAAAGAAAATATTGGAGTTTGATGCATAGGTTATAGGGGGTTGCGGCTTGGGGTGGTGACCAGGTGGTCCTATGCGCATGTGGCTGGTGGCAAAGTGGGTGCTCCACCCCGCTTTAATTTTTGTTTAAAGTGGGTTTTCCACTATGGAAAAGGGGAGGGAATGTTGCGCGTTCAACTGCCTCCCTCTCTTTTTTCCACCTTGCATGGATTTTTGAGTGGGAAAAGGGTGGGGAAATGGGGAGTTAAAGGTTTCAAATCCCTTGGCCTCCAAAATTACATGTGCATTCCTGAACATAGAAGAAAATTTAGAATTTTAAGAATTTTAAGGGGCCCCTGGTGCCCAGGAGGGATTTGAATCACCTCCCCTTGTAGTTTTACTCAGAAAACATCATTGAGATACCACCCTAAATCATGAATCAACACCCATGGACATTGAACTAACAATTTTAATGAAAATCAATCAACCCTTTTCAATGAAAATCCATAAAAGACAACACTTTCATATCTCTAAGCAACCAAGGGAAGTGATTTTGAAGGTATGGGGTACTTGCTCTAGACTGAACAATTCGTGAAGAATTGTGTAATTTTCACCTCACACAGGAGCCTTGATATACATTGAATATATTCATCTTCACCTCCGCCACTAATTTAGATCTGGGAGCCCTAATACACTGAATATAATCCTCTTATTCTTAATACAAAAAATTTTAATACCTCTATTATAGAAACACCATCCGACATTGTTTCCTTCACATCCTTGCGATGATGTACATTAGTTTGCACCAACTCAAGGTCCTACTTATTTGCCTGGAATTTGTTAAATTCTTCCTTTGCAACCACTCTGAGAGGTGCCAAGAGAAAATTTGCAATTACAACGACCATGATCTTAAATCCAATGGGATGAAACCTTGAATCATTTTATACAATGATAACAATTAAAATAAAACTAGATAAGGTCAAGGATATGTAAACATATGTATAAAAATATATCTCTTTATTTTTCCCCGACACTGATTTTATCAGGTGTACCATGAACATGGATCTGAAACTTATCAAACACGGAAACAATCCAATAAGGAAAATCAAGGAGTGGGGATCATTACCATAAGAGCTATGGTACATATAAGTAAAAACAAATCCACTCAATCCTGCAAATTCATTGAGAAGCCCCAACACCACCCCTCTATTGTAAGGTAATTTTTTCATTCTTTTTATCATAGCTGTGATGTTGGTGAAGGTCTTGAAATTAGATCCTACTATTATGTACATAAACATAAGGTTTTTATGTACTAAAACATAAGCCATTTTTATGGGTAGAAATGGAGCATGTGATAGTGAGCCACACCATCATGAATCCAACGATATTCATTAATCCACCCATTGCCAGCACCACCCATTGAGGAATAAATGTGTACACCATGCTAGATATCATTCCTACATTGGATCCTAGATCCTGAAACAATCCCAACGTGTATATTATTTCTTGATCATAATTTAGATCTATTTTTATTACAGGAGAATACATGTAAAATATATAAGCACCCCCTGTGAATGTCATTATTACAAAACAAACCACATGCTATTAGTCACCATCATTGTGAAAAATATTGTTTCCTTCAAGCCCATGAGGAAAAAAATATTTACAGAATAGCAGATTCAATATATCAAGGAAAGAATGCAGATGAAGAAAATGTGAGACTCACAAAATCCTAACTTCACTCGAATCAAATTTTATTTCTAATGGATTCACTAACCCCACTATATATAGAATCCATGAGTCTGTATAAGACTTTTTTAGTATAAAATCATAAAAACATGTCATGACATGCAATGGAGGAAGATGGTGTATTCAGTGTTATCATTATCTACAAAAAGAAACACATTCACTCATCTCCTCCTCACCACTGAGATTCGTGAAACAAATATCACCATTGTGTTATTCCCTCTCACAATTGTGTTTCTACGCATGTCAATTGTGTTTCAAGTGAAAATGTATGTTCCAAGGGGTTTAGCAGAACCTACTAAGTTATATAATGTGGAGTAATGTTTCAATCCCAAATAGCTCGAAGATTATGGAAAAACTCATTGGCATTTGGGTTTCAAAGCATAAACCTATTACAATGGATGCCACGTAGAGAGAACTTGGAATTGGAAATGCTATGAAGAGGTGGCTTACACATGAAATCACTAAAATAGTTGTTAGAATGAGAGGTTTGGGGAAATTGTAATATTTTAACAAAAACTTGGATAAGAATCCAACAACCACTCTAGCCAAGAAGTTCTAGATACTTATGAGAGATGCAAATGTGTTCACATCAACTAGCAGGAATCCAAGGGCATCCCCAATCTCACCCATGTTGTCTATCACCCTAAGAGTTTCCCCAATTCCACAAATTACCCCCATGCATATAATCCACATGTCTAATCTCAACAATGCTTCAAGAATTGTGTATCCCTAATATACTTTGAATATATTCCTCTTAATCCAAAATTTTAAATTCCTCTAAAATAGAACCGGTAGTCCTAATACACCTTGAATATAATACTCTTAGTCTTAATCCAAAAAAATTTAATACCTATATTATAGAACCACCATCCATATTTATTTCCTTCACATCCATGGGTTGATCTACATTAGTTTGCACCATCCCAAGCTCTCATTCCTCTGCCAGGAATTTTTTCAATTCTCCCTTTGCAACCACTCTAAGAGGTGACAGAGAAAGATCACAATTACAACAGCCATGATCTTAAACCTAATGGAGGGGAAAAGATTGGATGGTTTTATACAGTGATAATAGTGAAAGAAAACACAATCGGGGCCAAGGCTATGTAAATATATGTATAAAAATGTCTCTCTTCATTTTTCTCTGTGACTAATTTTATCAAGTGTGCCATGAACACGGATCAGAAGCTTATCAGACATGGCAACCATCTAATGAGAAAATTAAGGAGTGAGGATTGTTACCATAAAATGCATGGTAGATCTAAGTAAAAACAAGTCCACTCAATCCTACAAATCCCCTGAGAATCCCGAACACCATCCCTATTTTGTGAGGGAAGTATTTCATAGTAGTTATCATATCTACGATGTATGTGAATCCTTAGTCTATCGAATTAATCTAAAAGTGGTACCACTGCCGTGAGAGTTTTATGAAATCCCTATCTAATCCCAAAACATTTTTTTCATAAACACTGATACTTTGACACACATGCTACATGCTTTCACTACCCAAACATGGTAGGGTGTCCAATGACCAAATGTTCCAAAATGTTAGAAAATAGATAAGATTATAACTCAAATATTATTTTTTTTCTAAATGATGTTATGTAAATAAGATTATAACTCAAATTTTGCTTCTAGCTCTACACTTTCTTTGATTTTGTAAGTGACATTATGGAGATTCTATGTGTTATCAATTATGTCTCTATGTACATTACTTTTATCTATTAACATGTATTTTGAGTTTAACATTTATTTTGAGCTAAATGTATTCTGAATGTCACATATATTAAACTAAGATTTATTGATATTTCTTGTAGCATTTTTGCAAAAGAGACAAAAACATAGTAAAAATACGAGAGAACCATATATATTGTTTTCATATTTGATAACATTAAAAACATTTATATACATGTGGGGAAGGAGACACAAATATGTGGTAGGATCACTCATTAGTAAATGATCGATGTTCAACTCAAATTATATTTAGATATTAGATTTTAGAGACTCCACATTGGTCATTCTCTTCATCTCTACAATGGTCACTTTGGTTTGGTATTTTGCATAGATATCTCCTTTGTAAAAATCCTTGGTTCTCATCACAAGACACCCACAAATGATAGAACCCACAATAGACACTATGTTCATTATGATAAACGTCTCACGGAAACAACTCACTCCTATGCATGTGAGCTCATTCCGGTGTGGTGCAGGCACAGGTGAAGATGCTCTAATCAAATATAAGGCCAAGTTCTTTTTCTTTTTAGCTTCAAAGTCATATAGATATCCAGCAACTCTTATAGATAAAATGTAAGTCCCAAGTGGGCTAGCAAAACCTACTAAGTTATATAAAGTGGAATAATGTTTCAACCCAAAGAGCTCGGAAATTATGGCAAAAATGACTGGCCATTGAGCTCCGAAGAAAAAACCCATTATAATGGAAGCCACATATAGAGAACCTGGAATTGCAAATGCTTCGAAGAGGTGGCCTACACATGAAATAGCTAAAACAGTTGTTAGAATTAGAGGCCTAGGAAAATTGTATTTTTTTAACAAAAACTCGGATAAGAAACCAACAACCACTCTACCCAAGAAATTCCAAATACTAATAAGAGAAATGAATGTGCTTACATCCACTAGTGAGAATCCAAGGGCAGCCCCAATCTGACCCATGTTGTTTATGGCAGTGAGAGCTGCCCCAATGCCACATATTTCCCCCATGAAAAGAATCCACATATCTTGACTCAACAATGCTTGAAGAATTGTGTAATTTTCACCTCACACGGGAGCCTTGATATACATTGAATATATTCCTCTTCACCTCCCCCACTAATCTAGATCTGGGAGCCCTAATACACTGAATATAATCCTCTTATTCTTAATACAATTTTTTTTAATACCTCTATTATAGAACCGCCATCCGACTTTGTTTCCCTGACATCCTTGGGATGATGTACATTAGTTTGCACCAACTCAAGGTCCTACTTATTTTCCTGGAATTTGTTAAATTCTTCCTTTGCAACCACTCTGAGAGGTGCCAAGAGAAAATTTGCAATTACAACAGCCATGATTTTAAATCCAATGGAATGAAACCTTGAATCATTTTATACAATGATAACAATTAAAATAAAACTAGACAAGGTCAAGGATATGTAAACATATGTATAAAAATATATCTCTTTATTTTTCCCTGACACTGATTTTATTAGGTGTACCATGAAGATGGATCTGAAACTTATCAAACACAGAAACAGTCCAATAAGGAAAATCAAGGAGCGGGGATCATTACCATAAGAGCCATGGTACATATAAGTAAAAACAAATCCACTCAATCCCGCAAATTCATTGAGAAGCCCCAACACCATCCCTCTATTGTGAGGTAATTTGTTGATGCTTTTTATCATAGCTATGATGTTGGTGAAGGTCTCGAAATTAGATCCTACTATTATGTACATAAACATAAGATTTTTATGTACAGAAACATAAGCCATTTTTATGGGTAGAAATGGAGCATGTGATAGTGAACCACACCATCATGAATCCAACGATATTCATTACTCCACCCATTGAAAGCGCCACCCATTGAGGAATAAATGTGTACACCATGCTAGATAGCATTCCTACATTGGATCCCAGATCCTTAAACAATCCCAACGTGTATATTATTTGTTGATCATAATGTAGATCTATTTTTACTACAAGAGAATACATGTCAAATATATATGTACCCCCTTGTGAATGTCATTATTACAAAACAAACCACATGCTATTAGTCACCATCATTGTAAAAAATATTGTTTCCTTCGAGCCCACGATGACAAAAATATTTACAGAATACCAGATTCAATATATCAAGGAAAGAATGTAGATGAAGAAGCTGTGAGACTCCCAAAATCCTAACTTCACTCGAATCAAATTTTATTGCTAATGGATTTACTAACCCCACTATATATAGAATCCATCAGTCTGTATAAGAATATTTTAGTACAAAATCATAAAAACATGTCATGACATGCAATGGAGGAAGATGGTGTATTCATTGTTATCATTATCATCAAAAGGAAACACATTCACTCATCTCCTCCTCACCACTGAGATTCATGAAAAACATATCACCATTGTGTTCTTCCCTCTCACAATTGAGTTTCTACGCATGTCATCTTGGTGTTCCCTCTCATAGTCATATTTATATGCATGTATGTGAATCCTCGATCTATCGAATTAATCTAAAAGAGGTACTAGCATCGTGAGAGTTTTATGAAATCCCAAGCTAATAAAAAAAACAAAATTTTAGAAAAAAACTAACACTTTGACACACATGTTGCATGAAATCACTGCACAAGTAGAGCAAGGTGTCCACTGATCATTATAATAGTATTTAACAACCAAATGTTTTGAAATGTTAGAAAGTTGATAAGATTATAACTCAAATTTTACCTTTTTTGTAAGTGACGTTATGCAAATCATAAGTTTATAATTCAAATTTTACTTCTAGCTCTAAGATTTCTTATGCATATAAGATTATAACTCAATTTTTACTTCCATCTCTAAACTTTCTTCCATTTTCAAAGTGACATTATTAGATTCTATGCACTAGCTATTATGTTTTTATCTACATTACTTTTATCTATTGATGTGTATTTTGAGTCGAACATGTATCTTGAGCCAAGTCTATTTTCAATGTCACATGTCCCATGCATTGTGAGAAGAATATATTAACGTTTTTTTTTATTCAAATAAAATTTATTATGACATATCACATGTATTGTAAGCAAAATGTATTAACTTTTATAAAATTTTAATTAATTTAAGATTTATTGATATTCCCTATAACAGTTTGATAAAAGAGATAAAAACATGGTAACATTAGGAGAGATCCATATGTTGTTTTCATATTGATAGCATTAAATAAATTTAGATACATGTAGGGAAAGGACACAAAAATATGTCTACAAGATCACTCGTTAATAAATAATTGAATGTTCCACTCAAATTCTATCTATATTTTAGATTTTAGAGACTCATGGTTATTCTCTTCATCTCTACAGTGGTCGTTGTTTGTTTGGTATTTGGCATACCTTTGTAAAAATCCTTGGTTCTCATCATAATCCACCCATATATGATGGAGCACACAATAGACATGATGGTAATTATGATAAACATCTCATGAAAACAACTCACTCCTATGCACATGAGTTCATTCTCGTGTGGTGCAGATGTAGGCGAGGAGGCTCTAATCCAATCCAACGCTAGGTTCTATTGTTTTTTATCTTCCAAGTCATAAATATATCCTACAAATCTTCAAGTG
>JZKD02S1754547.1:99686-111688 GCA_000966675.3 Picea glauca
AATAAGATTATAACTCAAATTTTGCTTCTAGCTCTACACTTTCTTTGATTTTGTAAGTGACATTATGGAGATTCTATGTGCTATCAATTATGTCTCTATGTACATTACTTTTATCCATTAACATTTATTTTGAGCTAAATGTATTTTGAATGTCACATATATTAAACTAAGATTTATTGATATTTCTTGTAGCATTTTTGCAAAAGAGACAAAAACATAGTAAAAATACGAGAGAACAATATATATTGTTTTCATATTTGATAACATTAGAAACATTTATATACATGTGGGGAAGGAGACACAAATATGTGGTAGGATCACTCATTAATAAATGATCGGCGTTCCACTCAAATTCTATTTAGATATTAGATTTTAGAGACTCCACATTGGTTGTTCTCTTCATCTCTACAATGGTCGTCTTTGGTTTGGTATTTTGCATAGATATCTCCTTTGTAAAAATCCTTGGTTCTCATCACAAGCCACCCACAAATGATATAACCCACAATAGACACTATGGCCATTATGATAAACGTCTCACGGAACAACTCACTCCTGTGTGCGTGAGTTCATTCTGGTGTGGTGCAGGCACAGGTGAAGATGCTCTAATCAAATCTAGGGCCAATTTCTATTTCTTTTTAGCTTCAAAGTCACATAGATATCCTGAATCTCTTATAGATAAAATGTAAGTCCTGAGTGGGCTAGTAGAACCTACTAAGTTATATAAAGTGGAATAACGTTTCAACCCAAAGAGCTCGGAAATTATGGCAAAAATGATTGGCCATTGAGCTCAGAAGAAAAAACCTATTACAATGGAAGCCACATATAGAGAACCTGGAATTGCAAATGCTATGAAGAGGTGGCCTACACATGAAATAGCTAAAACAATTGTTAGAATTAGAGGCCTAGGAAAATTGTATCTTTTTAACAAAAACTCGGATAAGAAACCCACAACCACTCTACCCAAGAAATTCCAAATACTAATAAGAGAAACGAATGTTCTTACATCCACTGGTGAGAATCCAAGGGCAGCCCCAATCTGACCCATGTTGTCTATGGCAGTGAGAGCTACCCCAATGCCACATATTCCCCCCATGAAAAGAATCCACATATCTAGAAGAATATCACTTTTCCCATGCATTGTGAGAAGAATATATTAACATTTTTCTTTATACAAATAAGATTTATTATCACATATCACATGTATTGTAAGCAAAATGTATTAACTTTCATAAAATTTTAATTAATTTAAGATTTATTGATATTTCTTATAACCGTTTGATATAAGAGATAAAAACATGGTAACATTAGGAGAAATCCATGTGTTGTTTTCATATTGATAACATTAAATAAATTTCTATACATCTGGGGAAAGGACACAAAAATATGTCTACAATATCACTCATTAATAAATAATTCATTGTTCCACTCAAATTCTATCTAGATTTTGATTTTAGAGACTCATGGTTATTCTCTTCATCTCTACAGTTGTCGTTTTTTGTTTGGTATTTGGCATACCTTTGTAAAAATCCTTGGTTCTCATCATAATCCACCCATATATGATGGAGCACACAATAGACATGATGGTAATTATGATAAACATTTCATGAAAACAACTCACTCCTATGCACATGAGTTCATTCTCGTGTGGTGCAGATGTAGACGAGGAGGCTCTAATCCAATCCAAGGCTAGGTTCTATTTTTTTTTAGCTTCCAAGTCATAAATATATCCTACAAATATTCAAGTGAAAATGTATGTTCTAAGGGGTTTAGTAGAACCTAATAAGTTATATAAAGTGGAGTAATGTTTCAACCCAAATAGCTCGAAGATTATGGAAAAAATCATTGGCATTTGGGCTTCAAAACATAAACCTATTACAATGGATGCCACGTAGAGAGAACTTGGAATTGGAAATGCTATGAAGATGTGGCCTACACATGAAATCACTAAAATAGTGGTTAGAATGAGAGGTTTGGGGAAATTGTAATATTTTAACAAAAACTCGGATAAGAATCCAACAACCACTCTAGCCAAGAAGTTCCAGATACTTATGAGAGATGCAAATGTGTTCACATCCACTAACGAGAATCCAAGGGCATCCCCAATCTCACCCATGTTGTCTATCACCCTGAGATTTTCCCCAATGCCACAAATTACCCCCATGCATATAATCCACATGTCTAAGCTCAACAATGCTTGAACAATTGTGTATCCCTAATATACTTTGAATATATTCCTCTTAATCCAAAATTTTAAATTCCTCTAAAATAGAACCGGTAGTCCTGATACACCTTGAATATAATCCTCTTAGTCTTAATCCAAAAAATTTTAATACCTATATTATAGAACCATCCATATTTATTTCCTTCACATCCATGGGTTGATCTACGTTAGTTTGCAATATCCCAAGCTCTCGTTTCTCTGCCAGGAATTTTTTCAATTCTCCCTTTGCAACCACTCTAAGAGGCGAGAAGAGAAAGATCACAATTACAACAGCCATGATCTTAAACCTAATGGGGGGGAAAATATCGGATGCTTTTATACAGTGATAATAGTGAAAGAAAACAGAATCGGGGCCAAGGCTATGTAAAGATATGTATAAAAATGTCTCTCTTCAATTTTCTCTGTGACTAATTTTATCAAGTGTTCCATGAACACGGATCCGAATCTTATCAAACATGGAAACCATATAATGAGAAAATTAAGGAGCGAGGATTGTTACCATAAGATGCATGGTAGATTTAAGTAAAAACAAGTCCACTCAATCCTACAAATCCCCTGAAAATCCCGAACACCATCCCTATTTTGTGAGGGAAGTCTTTCATAGTAGTTATCATAGCTACGATGTATGTGAATCCTTAGTCTATCGAATTAATCTAAAAGTGGTACCAGCGCCATGAGAGTTTTACGAAATCCCTATCTAATACCAAAACATTTTTTTCATAAACACCGATACTTTGACACACATGCTACATGCAATCACTACACAAACATGGTAGGGTTTGCAATGACCAAATGTTCCAAAATGTTAGAAAATAGATAAGATTATAACTCAAATATTTTTTTTTTCTAAATGATGTTATGTAAATAAGATTATAACTCAAATTTTGCTTCTAGATCTACACTTTCATTGATTTTGGAAGTGACATTATGGAGATTCTATGTGCTATCAATTATTTCTCTATGTACAATACTTTTATCTATTAACGTGTATTTTGAGTTTAACATTTATTTTGAGCTAAATGTATTATGAATGTCACATATATTAAACTAAGATTTACTGATATTTCTTGTAGCATTTTTGCAAAAGTGACAAAAACATAGTAAATATACGAGAGAACCATATATATTGTTTTCATATTTGATAACATTAAAATCATTTATATACATGTGGGGAAGGAGACACAAATATGTGGTAGGATCACTCATTAATAAATGATAGGTGTTCCACTCAAATTCTATTTAGATATTAGATTTTAGAGACTCCACATTGGTCGTTCTCTTCATCTCTGCAATGGTCGTCTTTGGTTTGGTATTTTGCATAGATATCTCCTTTGTAAAAATCCTTGCTTCTCATCACAAGCCACCCACAAATGATAGAACCCACAATAGACACTATGGCCATTATGATAAACGTCTCACGGAAACAACTCACTACTATGCACGTGAGTTCACTCTAATTAAATCTAGGGCTAGTTTCTGTTTCTTTTTATCTTCAAAGTTATATAGATATCCTGCAACTCTTACAGGTAAAATGTAAGTCCCAAGTGGACTAGCAGAACCTACTAAGTTATATAAAGTGGAATAATGTTTCAACCCAAAGAGCTCAAAAATTATGGCAAAAATGACTGGCCATTGAGCTCTTAAGCAGAAACCTATTACAATGGAAGCCACATATAGAGAACCTCGAATTGAAAATGCTATGAAGAGGTGGCCTACACATGAAATAGATAAAACAGTTGTTAGAATTAGAGGCCTAGGAAAATTGTATTTTCTTAACAAAAACTCGGATAAGAAACCCGCAACCACTCTACCCAATAAATTCCAAATACTAATAAGAGAAACGAATGTGCTTACATCCACTGGTGAGAATCCAAGGGCAACCCCAATCTGACCCATGTTGTCTATGGCACTGAGAGCTTCCCTAATGCCACATATTGCCTCCATGAAAAGAATCCACATATCTAGACTCAACAATGCTTGAAGAATTGGGTAATTTTTACCTCGCACGGGAGCCTTGATATACATTGAATATATTCCTCTTCACCTCCCCCACTAATTTAGATCTGGGAGCCGTAATACACTGTATATAATCCTCTTATTCTTAATAAAAAAAAAATTAATACATCTATTATAGAACCACCATCCGACTTTGTTTCCCTGACATCCTTGGGATGATGTACATTAGTTTGCACCAACTCAAGGTCCTATTTATTTGCCTTGAATTTGTTAAATTATTCCTTTGCAACCACTCTAAGAGGTGCCAAGAGAAAATTTGCAATTACAACAGCCATGATCTTAAATCCAATGGGATGAAACCTTGAATCATTTTATACAATAATAACAATTAAAATAAAACTAGACAAGGTCAAGGATATGTAAACATATGTATAAAAATATATCTCTTTATTTTTCCTTAACACTGATTTTATGAGGTGTACCATGAACATGGATCTGAAACTTATCAAACATGGAAACAATATAATAAGTAAAATCAAGGAGCGGGGATCATTACCATAAGAGCCATGGTACATCTAAGTAAAAACAAATCCACTCAATGCTGCAAATTCATTGAGAAGCCCCAACACCATCCCTCTATTGTGAGCTAAGTGTTTCACGATTTTTATCATAGCTATGATGTTGGTGAAGGTCTCAAAATTAGATCCTACTATTACGTATAGAAACATAAGGTTTTTATGTACAGAAACATAAGCCATTTTTATGGGTAGAAATGGAGCATGTGATAGTGAGCCACACCATCATGAATCCAACGATATTCATTACTCCACCCATTGCAAGCACCACCCATTGAGGAATAAATGTGTACACCATGCTAGATATCATTCCTACATTGGATCCCAGATCATTAAACAATCCCAACATGTATATTATTTTTTGATCATAATTTAGATCTATTTTTATTACAGGAGAATACATGTCAAATATATGTGTACCCCCTGCGAATGTCATTATTACAAAACAAACCACATGCTATTAGTCACCATCATTGTGAAAAATATTGTTTCCTTCAAGCCCACGATGACAAAAATATTTACAGAATACCAGATTCAATATATCAAGGAAAGAATGCAGATGAAGAAGCTGTGAGACTCCCAAAATCCTAACTTCACTCGAATCAAATTTTATTGCTAATGGATTTACTAACCCCACTATATATAGAATCCATGAGTATGTATAAGACTTTTTTAGTATGAAATCATAAAAACATGTCATGGCATGCAATGGAGGAAGATGGTGTATTCAGTGTTATCATTATCTACAAAAGGAAACACATTCACTCATCTCCTCCTCACCACTGAGATTCATGAAAAAAATATCACCATTGTCTTCTTCCCTCTCACAATTGTGTTTCTACGCATGTCATCTTGGTGTTCCCTCTCATATTAATATTTATATGCATGTATGTGAATCCTCAATCTATCGAATTAATCTAAAAGAAGTACTAGCACCGTGAGAGTTTTATGAAATCCCTAGTTAATAAAAAAAAACAAATTTTCAAAAAAACTAACACTTTGACACACATGTTTCATGCAATCTCTGCACAAGTAGGGCAATGTGTCTACTGATCATTATAATAGTATTTAACAAACAAATGTTTTGAAATGTTAGAAATTTGATAAGATTATAACTCAAATTTTACCTTTTTTGTAAGTGAAGTTATGCAAATCATAAGGTTATAATTCAAACTTTACTTCTATATCTAAGATTTGTTATGCATATAAGATTATAACTCAATTTTTACTTCCATATCTACACTTTCTTCCATTTTCAAAGTGACATTATTAGATTCTATGCACTAGCTATTATGTTTTTATCTACATTACTTTTCTCTATTGGCGTGTATTTTGAGTCGAACATGTATTTTGAGCCAAATCTATTTTCAATGTCACATGTCCCATGCATTGTGAGAAGAATATATTAACGTTTTTTTTTATTCAAATAAAATTTATTATCACATATCACATGTATTGTAAGCAAAATGTATTAACTTTCATAAAATTTTAATTAATTTAAGATTTATTGATATTTCTTATAACAGTTTGATAAAAGAGATAAAAACACAGTAACATTAGGAGAGATCCATATGTTTTCATATTGATAACATTAAATAAATTTCTATACATGTGGGGAAAGGACAGAAAAATATGTCTACAAGATCACTCGTTAATAAATAATTTAATGTTCCACTCAAATTCTATCTAGATTTTAGATTTTAGAGACTCATCGTTATTCTCTTAATCTCTACAATGGTCGTTTTTTGTTTGGTATTTGGCATACCTTTGTAAAAATCCTTGGTTATCATAATAATCCACCCATATATGATGGAGCACACAATAGACATGATGGTAATTATGATAAACATCTCATGAAAACAACTCACTCCTATGCACAAGAGTTCATTCTCGTGTGGTGCAGATGTAGGCGAGGAGGCTCTAATCCAATCCACCGCTAGGTTCTATTGTTTTTTATCTTCCAAGTCATAAATATATCCTACAAATATTCAAGTGAAAATGTATGTTCCAAGGGGTTTAGCAGAACCTACTAAGTCATATAATGTGGAGTAATGTTTCAACCCAAATAGCTCGAAGATTATGGAAAAAATCATTAGCATTTGGGTTTCAAATCATAAACCTATTACAATGGATGCCACGTAGAGAGAACTTGGAATTGGAATTCTATGAAGAGGTGGCCTACACATGAAATCACTAAAATTGTTGTTAGAATGAGAGGTTTGGGGAAATTGTAATATTTTAACAAAAACTCGGATAAGAATCCAACAACCACTCTAGCCAAGAAGTTCAAGATACTTATGAGAGATGAAAATGTGTTCAAGTCCACTAGCGAGAATCCAAGGGCATCCCCAATCTCATCCATGTTGTCTATCACCCTGAAAGTTTCCCCAATTCCGCAAATTACCCCCATGGATATAATCCACATGCCTAAGCTCAACAATTCTTGAACAATTTTGTATCCGTAATATACTTTGAATATATTCCTCTTAATCCAAAATTTTAAATTCCTTTAAAATAGAATTGGTAGTCATGATACACCTTGAATATAATCCCCTTAGTCTTAATCCAAAAATATTTAATACCTATATTAAATAACCACCATCCATATTTATTTTCTTCACATCCATGGGTTGATCTACATTAGTTTTCACCATCCCAAGCTCTCGTTTCTCTGCCAGGAATTTTTTCAATTCTCCCTTTGCAACCACTCTAAGAGGTGAAAAGAGAAAGATCGCAATTAAAACAGCCATGATCTTAAACCTAATGGGGGGGAAAGATTGGATGGTTTTATACAGTGATAACAGTGAAAGAAAACAAAATCGGGGCCAAGGCTATGTAAAGATATGTATAAAAATGTCTCTCTTCATTTTTCTCTGTGACTAACTTTATCAATTCTTTCATGAACAGGGATCTGAATCTTATCAGACATCTTAACCATCTAATGAGAAAATTAAGGAGAGAGGATTGTTACCATAAGATGCATGGTAGATTTAAGTAAAAACAAGTCCACTCAATCCTGCAAATCCCCTAAGAATCCCGAACACCATCCCTATTTTGTGAGGGAATTCTTTCATAGTATTTATCATAGCTACGATGTATGTGAATCCTCAGTCTATCGAATTAATCTAAAAGCGGTACCAGTGCCATCAGAGATTTATGAAATCCCTATCTAATCCCAAAACATTTTTTTCATGAACACTGATACTTTCACACACATGCTACATGCAATCACTACACAAACATGGTAGGGTGTCCAATGACCAATTGTTCCAAAATGTTAGAAAATAGATAAGATTATAACTCAAATATTATTTTTTTTTCAAAATAATGTTATGTAAATAAGATTATAACTCAAATTTTGCTTCTAGCTCTACACTTTCTTTGATTGTGTAAGTGACATTATGGAGATTCTATGTGCTATCAATTATGTCCCTATGTACATTACTTTTATCCATTAACATTTATTTTGAGCTAAATGTATTTTGAATGTCACATATATTAAACTAAGATTTATTGATATTTCCTGTAGCATTTTTGCAAAAGAGACAAAAACATAGTAAAAATACGAGAGAACCATATATATTGTTTTCATATTTGATAACATTAAAAACATTTATATACATGTGGGGAAGGAGACACAAAAATGTGGTAGGATCATTCATTAATAAATGATCGGTGTTCCACTCAAATTCTATTTAGATATTAGATTTTAGAGACTCCACATTGGTTGTTCTCTTCATATCTACAATGGTCGTCTTTGGTTTGGTATTTTGCATAGATATCTCCTTTGTAAAAATCCTTGGTTCTCATCATAAGCCACCCACAAATGATAGAACCCACAATAGACACTATGGCCATTATGATAAACATCTCACGGAAACAACTCACTCCTGTGCACATGAGTTCATTCCGGTATGGTGCAGGCACAGGTGAAGACGCTCTAATCAAATCTAGGGCCAATTTATATTTCTTTTTAGCTTCAAAGTCATATAGATATCCTGCAACTCTTACAGATAAAATGTAAGTCCCGAGTGGGCTAGCAGAACCTACTAAGTTATATAAAGTGGAATAATGTTTCAACCCAAAGAGCTCAGAAATTATGGCAAAAATGACTGGCCATTGAGCTCAGAAGCAAAAACCTATTACAAAGGTAGCCACATATAGAGAACCTGGAATTGCAAATTCTATGAAGAGGTGGCCTACACATGAAATAGCTAAAATAATTGTTAGAATTAGAGGCCAGGGAAAATTGTATTTTTTTAACAAAAACACGGATAAGAAACCCACAATCACTCTACCCAAGAAATTCCAAATATTAATAAGAGAAACGAATGTGCTTACATCCACTGGTGAGAATCTAAGGGCAGCCCCAATCTGACCCATGTTGTCTATGGCAGTGAGAGCTGCCCCAATGCCACATATTTCCCCCATGAAAAGAATCCACATATCTAGACTCAACAATGCTTAAAGAATTGTGTAATTTTCACCTCACATGGGAGCATTGATATACATTGAATATATTCCTCTTCACCTCCCCCACTAATTTAGATTTGGGAACCCTAATACACTGAATATAATCCTCTTATTCTTAATACAAAATTTTTTAATACCTCTATTATAGAACCACCATCTGACTTTGTTTCCCTGACATCCTTGGGATGATGTACATTAGTTTGCACCAACTCAAGGTCCTACTTATTTGTCTGGAATTTGTTAAATTCTTCCTTTGCAACCACTCTCAAATGTGCCAAGAGAAAATTTCCAATTACAATAGCCATGATCTTAAATCCAATGGGATGAAACCTTGAATCATTTTATACAATTATATCAATTAAAATAAAACTAGACAAGCTCAAGGATATGTAAACATATGTATAAAAATATATCTCTTTATTTTTCCCTGACACTAGTTTTATCAGGTGTACCATGAACATGGATCTGAAACTTATCAAACATGGAAACAATCTAATAAGGAAAATCAAGGAGTGGGGATCATTACCATAACAGCCATGGTACAACTAAGTAAAAACAAATCCACTCAATCCTGCAAATTCATTGAGAAGCCCCAACACCATCCCTCTATTGTGAGGTAATTTTATCATTCTTTTTATCATAGCTATGATGTTGGTGAAGGTCTCRAAATTAGATCCTACTATTATGTACATAAACATAAGATTTTTATGTACAGAAACATAAGCCATTTTTATGGGTAGAAATGGAGCATGTGATAGTGAGCCACACCATCATGAATCCAACGATATTCATTACTCCACCCATTGCCAGCACCACCCATTGAGGAATAAATGTGTACACCATGCTAGATATAATTCCTACATTGGATCCCATATCCTTAAACAATCCCAACCTATATATTATTTGTTGATCATAATTTAGATCTATTGTTATTACAGGAGAATACATGTCAAATATATATGTACCCTATGTGAATTTCATTATTACAAAACAAACCACATACTATTAGTCACCATCATTGTGAAAAATATTGTTTCCTTCGAGCCCACGATGACAAAAATATTTACAGAATACCAGATTCAATATATCAAGGAAAGAATGCAGATGAAGAAGATGTGAGACTCCCAAAATCCTAACTTCACTCGAATCAAATTTTATTGCTAATGGATTTACTAACCCCACTATATATAGAATCCATGAGTCAGAATAATACTTTTTTAGTATGAAATCATAAAAACATGTCATGACATGCAATGGAGGAAGATGGTGTATTCATTGTTATCATTATCTACAAAAAGAAACACATTCACTCATCTCCTCCTCACCACTTAGATTCATGAAAAACATATCACCATTGTGTTCATCCCTCTCACAATTGAGTTTCTTCGCATGTCATCTTGGTGTTCCCTCTCATAGTCATATTTATATTCATGTATGTGAATCCTCAATCTATCGAATTAATCTGAAAGAGGTACTAGCATCGTGAGAGTTTTATGAAATCCCTAGATAATAATAAAAAAACAAAATTTTCAAAAAAACGAACACTTTGACACACATGTTGCATGCAATCACTGCACAAGTAGGGCAAGGTGTCTATTGATCATTATAATAGTATTTAACAACCAAATGTTTTGAAATGTTAGAAAGTTTATAAGATTATAACTCCAATTTTACCTTTTTTGTAAGTGACGGTATGCAAATCATAAGGTTATAATTCAAATTTTACTTCTAGCTCTAATATTTGTTATGCATATAAGATTATAACTCAATTTTTTCTTCCATCTCTACACTTTCTTCGATTTTCAAAGTGACACTATTAGATTCTATGCACTAGCTATTATGTTTTTATCTACATTACTTTTATATATTGACATGTATTTTGAGTCGAACGTGTATTTTGAGCCAAATCTATTTTCAATGTCACTTTTCCCATGCATTGTGAGAAGAATATATTAACATTTTTTTTTATACAAATAATATTTGTTATCATATATCACATGTATTGTAAGCAAAATGTATTAACTTTCATAAAATTTTAATTAATTTAAGATTTATTGATATTTCTTATAACTGTTTGATATAAGAGATAAAAACATGGTAACATTAGGAGAAATCCATATGTTGTTTTCATATTGATAACATTAAATAAATTTCTATACATCTGGGGAAAGGACACAAAAATATGTCTACAAGATCACTCGTTAATAAATAATTGAATGTTCCACTCAAATTCTATCTAGATTTTAGATTTTAGAGACTCATGGTTATTCTCTTCATCTCTACAGTTGTCGTTTTTTGTTTGGTATTTGGCATACCTTTGTAAAAATCCTTGGTTATCATCATAATCCACCCATATATGATGGAGCACACAATAGACATGATGGTAATTATGATAAACATCTCATGAAAACAATTCACTCCTATGCACATGAGTTCATTCTCGTGTGGTGCAGATGTAGGCGAGGAGGCTCTAATCCAATCGAAGGATAGGTTCTATTTTTTTTTATCTTCCAAGTCATAAATATATCCTACAAATCTTCAAGTGAAAATGTATGTTCTAAGGGGTTTAGAAGAACCTACTAAGTTATATAATGTGGAGTAATGTTTCAACCCAAATTGCTCGAAGATTATGGAAAAAATCATTGGCATTTGGGCTTCAAAACATAAACCTATTACAATGGATGCCACGTAGAGAGAACTTGGAATTGGAAATGCTATGAAGAGGTGGCCTACACATGAAATCACTAAAATAGTTGTTAGAATGAGAGGTTTGGGGA
>JZKD02S1754558.1:0-31412 GCA_000966675.3 Picea glauca
ATTGTGGATAGGTCATTGGGGAAGGACCCCATTGTTGTTGTTGATATTGTGCATTAGGGTCATAAAATGCATTGATTTTTTGTGCTCTCCAAGGTCTTATGGAAGGGTATGATTGTTCTTGTGAGAATCCTCCTCCCCTATACATGGCTTGTATTTCAAGAAAAGTTGGACACTCAGATGTGGGGTGCTCTAGTGTACACAGGCCACAAATTTCTATGACATTTAACAGACATTATTTCTCACCATGCTTTTTCGGCATCTAGGACAAAAGATTGCTAAAACAGTCTCTTCTTCTCATTTCTTTTTCAGTTTTAGGGTATCTAACTAGTTATTGATTGTGCTCAAGATGTTTGTTTTAAAGTTCTCTAATAATTTTCCTACCTCAATTCTAGTGACAGTTCGTGAGCTTTATCTTGTATTTATGCTAAGATAATCTCTTGGTGCTTTGCCTATTTTAGCTTGTCCTCTTGAGTATCTTCTACAGTAATCTGCAATCTCTGCAAAAGGATTTTGGTGCACATCTCCTGAACTTAACAAATTTAAAACTTCTATGCAGTCATCTCTAATACCCTTCAAAAATATGGTTCTTACTACAGCTGGGTCTGYGGTGAATAATTTTGATTTCTGGTAGTTGTATAAGAACCTTTCTAAGTAGTCTTCAGGGATTTCATCTTTTGTTTGTTGCATTTTAAAAATGTAATTTTTAGCATTATCTTTACAATAGTCTTGATATTTCCATTAAAATGTGTCTTTCATCTGATCCCAAGAGAGGATTTTATTTTCTCCTAAGCTCATGAACCATCTTAAGGCTGAATATTTCATTGTAGCAGAAAAGAGCTTAAGTTTTTGGGCATCATCTAAGTAGTTATAGATTCTACATAATATGTCAAACTAGAATAAAAATAAATTTGTATCTTCAGTTGACATACCTATGAAAGTGGGTAACGATGAAAGTGGGATATTCTTCATGTTGATGTTTCTGGAAATATCCAAGATTGGAAACCCAAAGGTCTCAGTATCAGTGGTTGTATTTCCTTCTTCTTCTACCATTCCACTGATAGATGGTTCAGAAATTGGATTTTTTGTCTCTTTTGTATGTTCAACAGATTCATGTTATGCCCGCCCCAATGTTGATTCTTCTGTTTTAGGTTCTTCTTCTGGAGCCTCACTGGCTCCCCTTGAACTTTCTCCTAGTGGAATTTTTCCTACACCAGTGTCAGTTGGATTAGTGAGGGGTTTTTTTTTTGAATCTTTAGAGATTACAAATATACCCTTATTATCTCTATATCTATGCATAAAATGGAAATTTGATTCTTAACTGAATTGAAATCCTAACTCTATCTAGTAGGTAAGAAGGAAACCTGGATTTGGAGAACCCCACTCTAGTGGTCGCGTGGCTCTTCACTCACATATTAAACATTTTATCCTCCTCCCTCAAGAAACCTTTAAAATCATTCAAAAACTATGCAAACAATCTAAGATAAAAATCACTTCCTATTGTTTGCAACTCCCCGACAATGACGCCAAAATGGTGTGCTACTTATATGTTTAGTTTAATGCACTCATTAATTATCAATCTGGGATTCGTAATCAATAGAGTTGCAAGACACCAGTAAGAAGGTAATTCTAATGTCATGAGTATCGAACTATTCTAGATTATGCATGCTCGAAACAAAACAAACTAGCAAATCAAAATACTGTTTGGTTGTCTTTCACAGAGGGGCTATCTACTCCATTATGGCACATGAAAATATGATATGGAGTTCTTTCACAGATCAACTCTGTTATCTAACCCAGAAAACTAACTATGAAATCACACTTTTGAAAGGGAAATCACACATCAATCATCAAGACATAGAATGGGTAGTTCAATAGTCATTATACTGAGTATGTTGTGGTTCACAATGTGTTGTTATAAACTTCATTAGTTCTCCTTCAAATATTTCTGACTATTGCTACCAACATTTATATCCATGAAACAAAATCAAATTCATAAAAACATAAATGGGACATATGCAAAACATAGTAAGTAAAGATCTCTAAACAATCATATAATCAAAATCTTAGTTTAAACTATACTGCTATCATCTGAAAGAATTAAGATTCAACTAATCTAGCATCTATACTATTGAAATCAACTACTAACACTAATCTATAAGGATGATGACCCTTGTTGGGCGGTGATCCCTTGCCACTTCAACAATTCAGCCACTGGAGTCTACAGTAAGCTTTCTTTCAATCCACACATTCCTCTTACTTAAATTTCAAACATAGAATTAAACTATGCTAACAACTCAACTCACATTCATTCATAAGTGATCAAGACCTGGAAATAAATGTCATCCTTCTATTAAAATTCAACTCAGAATGTGTTCTACAATATGTAATGTTGCTTCATATGTTGGATTATACTAACTCTCTACTACTTCCACCATCCTTGCCATGACTATTTAAACAATCTTAGTCGTGAAACACGAGGAGGTGAAATCTTTAGCAAATCAGTCAATTGTCAAATTTATATATTTGATTACATATTTTAAGCTTCATCTTCATGACACTAAGTGTAGGAGGATGAAGCAATAAGAAAACAATCTTATCATAACCTTGCTAGAGATTTAATGATTCAACAAACATCCAACAATTATCTTTAGTACGATCTGGAGCTAAACTTGGTATATTATGCTTCCTATATTGTTGCCTGATCTGAATGGAAGGTGTGCTTGGTACTGGATTCAAACAGTGGCAATCTGGCGCATAAGTACCAGATGGCTGAGATGGTACAGAAAGGATGGAATCATCTAGAGGTCAAAGGTTACACGTGGAAAATTAAAATATTAGTACATGAAACATTTAGTCTCCTAGCTCAATAAACAAAAAAAATGCATGAATTAATTATACTTTACCACATGACCTCATCAATGGCTAATGGTAGCATTCTTGGTCATTTATCCAAGCTTAGGTAAGCCAAAAAGGTATAGATGAGGAGTATAATAGGGTAGTGGGGATGTCAATTTAGAGGCTCAACAATCTTCATTACTCCACTTCTGGGAATTATAATGTATTTGAGCCATCGCAGATAGTCCTATGACCTCACACATTAGGGGCATCTGTTACAACAAATTTTTCCTCACTCCATGCAAATTGCTTGTATGGTCTTTAATTTCCCTATGCATACTTGAAGTTCCTTTTTTTTCATTCCATAGCCAAAAAAGAATATTTTTCCACATATATGTGCCCTATCAGTTATACAATAATAATATATGAAGGTTGCTCCACTATAGCCCGTGTACATCAGCATTGGTGCTAAAAATTATAAATTATGATAGGCTTCCATGACATTTCATGAGATCCATTATCCTTGACCTTCCATATACTGGAAATGATCTGAATCATCCCTTCAGTTCTATTTGAAAGATATAAATTGATCCATATCCAATCCTTGATGGAATTCAACAATTCAACTTTGAGAGTGAAGACACTCTAGAAAAATTTCACTTCATATTGGGTCAGCATCCTTTTGTCCTTGAAATTATGAACTCGTTGTTCAACCCCCAAGATATTCCTTCTTTGTGATGGAGAAACTCCTTGACTCCTATATATGAGCTTTCCTTTGGTGGAGGATTGAAGTGGTGGAGGCCCAATGAGAGGGACTTAGTTTCTCGGTTCCAATATGTTCCATTATAGAATTTTGTCACCTATGTATTTTTGCTGATTATTTTAATAGAAATACTCTTTTCTCGTCCAATTGGTATCTTGCAAATATTAGAATTATTATTCCAAGGGCATATTTGTCATGTATGTTAATGGATTATGATAATCTATATGCTAACATTATTTATTATCACCATATGCTTGCATATATTGGTTGTTGAGGACAAGATGCAGGTATAAAGCTTTGGGTTGTGTGGTCAATGGTGGTCTTCTTCGAACGTCTGGATGAGGTAGACTCTTAGCCTTGTATTGTTATAATTTCATTTATATAGAATACTTGGGATTAGAATTTATTTTTTCATGTCATTCCATCTATTGTGGGATTAGAATACTTAGTAAGATATAACTCTAATCCCACCAAGCAAGAGGACCTTTTCTTGACTCAGGGAGTCACAAAAATTATCTTTCACGGATAAATACTCAAAGTTCACAGCCTCATTTATTAGTTTTGTTTAGAGACTGTATTTTCTATTTTCTTGCCGAAAACATAAATAACTTGACTTCTCTCTGTTTTCTAAGAAACATAGAGTTTCACACACTCTTCTCCACTCAGATTTAGTCCCCAGACCCATCCATGTGCATCCTCTCTCATGTTCCTCATTTTCTTTCCTTCTTCCACAAGATTTCATGGGTCAAATCCCCCAAATTTGTGGGTTAGATCAGAAAATTTCAAATGGGCACTCTGCCCATTCTCTCATTGATTTCTAAGGAGGGCCACCCAACCACCAACTTGAATGGTAAATAAATATTCTGGAACAGAGGTCAATCATGGGTTTGAAAATTTTAATTTAGTAGGGTACTTCATGGAATGCTTCATCTCAACCAATAAGGGTTCCCCCTCACCATTCCCTCTCATGCCTTACATTTCTGTGTAAGTGCTCCACCCATCAACAATTTTATTTTCATTATCATCAAAATGCATTATATCATTTTAATTGTTCATTATGGTCCAAATTATTAAACACATTATCCATGAGTCATGGAGACATTTAGAAATATACTTACATACTGTGGAAAACGAGGTGTTACAACATTGACCTATCATTAGGGTTTCTTCATGTATTTATTACACATTCATGTATTACAATTTGTGTTTTCATTCTCAATTTTTTCCCGCATTCTTGAATCTTTCTCTCTGGTTATTTTTCCAAGATTTGTGTGAATTTCTCTAGCTATGTTCTTTGTAAATTTCACATGGTATCAGATCTTGTGAAGAGAAACATTGATTTATTTCACACATATGCGTTTGACTATGAAATTTTTTGTAGACAATGAATTGACTAAGAATTGCTAAGAAATGTCCCAAGAGTACATAACGTCTATTTTTACAACAAATGGATGATCAAACATAATGGACAAACCTGTACATATGGCTCATCAAAGATATTTTGTGGAAATGATATATAAAACTAAGTTGATCTAATGTGTTGATCCCAAATAGTCCAAACATTTTTTGGTGCAACAAAGAGATAAAATAGTGAGTGACATTCCTATATGACATGAATAGTCATTTCTTATGAAAACAAACATCTTTAACAAATGAACAATGAATTGACACAAATCAATGATATGTAAAAGAATGAAGGTTACCACACCATTTTTTTTATACTAAGAGGGGGAGTGAGTCGATATCAAGTACAATTTAGCACCTTTTAAAGTTTAACTTTTCAATCAAATAAATGAATTCGAATAAGAAATAAAGAGAAGAAGAAGAAATACACAGTGCACAATAGATTTGCATGGAAATCCATGGAATGTTTTTCTTATATAATAACAAGATTACATTCATAGGAAGATACAAATTCCAATATTCTCCAGCTCCAAATGGAAGGATGCTTCAACCCCCTAGTTTATAGGATCCAACCTAAAGTTACAACTCCCTAGATTCTCTAGTTCCAACTAGAAGGAAGCTCCAACCCCCTTTCCATTCCCATTCCTTCCACCCTCAAATATGTATATAGAAGAATCAACATGTCATTGTTATCGTCACTTTCACTATCACTGTCACTGTTATTTTCATTGTCTCTATCACTATCATTGATACATGATTATTATCAAATTGGGTCCACATAGAAATTGGTTCCACATAGACTGTCATTGTCACTATCACTATCTCTACCACTATAATTGATACATCATCATAATCAAATTGGTTGAGCAAAGAAAATGGGTCCACATAGAGATCCTATGTCCACATGGGTCAACACATAAATCACAACAACCACATAGAACCGTATGCAAAGAATCAACCTTTCATACTATAGTGAGCCCATAACAATGATCAAAACATCAACATAAGACTAGTAATATCCTTCATAAGAGATCCTTATCCTCCCAGTTCCTTCAGTACAAAACTTGTGATAAGATATAAAAATCTTGGATACACTAAAAATGCTAAATTCCATCTTGTAGTTTGTTGGCATAGGGGAAGACCTAGGGTTCAACTCTAACAACGCACCAACAAGCCCTAAATACTGGCCCTTTTGGAAACACCTGCAGAGTAGATGCAGTCTCACCCAAAGTAGCAATAGGGGGATTGCAGGACACATGTATCTACAACCAGAGGAAATGTAGAGTGGATATGGGGCACCAACAAACAATAATCTAGATATTCTTTACCATGCTTAAGCTTAATTCACAAGTTATATCTCAGATCTAACACAAAAATTCAATAATTGTATAACATAAAGCAAAGAACAAAACATCAACCATAGAGAACAACAATATATGCATGGTTCACCCTCTTCCTAAGGCTACATCCACATAACTTCATTTCTTGATATATTATATGAAAACATATAGTTCTATCTGTGCACTTAGCTTTCATATCTCTCTCTCTCTCTCTCTCTCTCTCTCTCTCTCTCTCTCCCTTCCCTACGCACCCAGATGCAAGTTTGATCTTCACACCCAGCTGAAGATCTTACAATACAAGAATATTCTCACAACACAATACTCTCATCACGCAATGAAAATAATCACTCAACATCAACAACATAATCCAATTAGAACTAACCAATTAGTGACCAACCCTCTTGAATCTCCCAGACCTTTTTATTTATTAATTACATTACCAATGTTTAGGTGTCAAAACCTTAGATCCCCAAAACCCTAGGTGTCTAAAACCCTAGGTCAACTTGACCTATGTTTTCAGGGCTTCGTCAGCCTGTCTTCCCTTCTTTTCTGTGAGGTGCTCCAAAGCACTTGTTAGTGGATTTTTATGCTTGCTGAGTTGTCCATAATCCATATTCTTTGTTGATCTGTCTTCCTTGATCTTATCTTTCAACAGATAGCTTTCCCTTACTTCGCTCCTTATTTTCTACTTCTTTGACAACTTCGACCCATTCTCAGTTAATGTGCCTTCCGCGCAGTTCACACTTCTCTCTTCTTCCTTAATCTTTTCTCCCTTCCATAACCAAGGGCCAATAGGACCCCAACACTCACCTGTGACTCATCTCAAGTCATTGCAGGGTTGAACCTTCTGTTTCACTTTGACTTCAGACTACGTGGAGCAGCCTATGCTTTCTTCTCAGTCCCTCCCTTCCTTTTGCAGACTGTCTTTTCTGTGTCTGATACCCAGTTTCAACTGCACCTGGTACCTAGAGCCTTCTTATTTTCTTTTATTTAGGGCATCGAGGCAGCGGGTTGTCATAATACAATTTCAACCTGCTCCCGTTTATTAAACCCTCCTTCCATTCTCCATTCAGAGTCTTCAACTATGCAACTCCTCCTTCTGTAACATAGGCGACCTCATATGGCCCAAGCCAATTTGTCTTGAACTTCCTTGGATTCTTCATGAACTTACTGTCATATACTAGCACTGAATCTCCTTGTTTGAATGATTTTCTCTTGATATGCCTGTCATGGTAGGCTTTCTCGCATTCCTTTTGTACATGCTGATGAAATCCTGCAATAAAATTGTCTTCCTATAGTTCTACCAACTGCATGAGCCTCTCTTGAATAGTGCCAGTCTCATCCATATCTATAAATGTTGCAATTCTTAAGATAGGAACTAAATATTTCATGGGTACCCCTACTTCTAGGCCATAAGCTAACTTAAAAGCAGTTTACATTGTCCGCTTCTTGCAAGTAGTTTGATATGCCCATAGTACTGTTGGAACTCTCAAACCCCAATCATCTCTTTTCACACTGCAAATCTTTGTCAGCATTGTCTCCAAGATTTTATTGAAATATTCGACTGTACCATTTGCTTATGGGTGGTATGGCGTGATCTTCTGATGATGGACATCAAAATCCCGATTTAAGGCTTCAATGGTCTTATTAATAAAATGAATACCTTGATCACTCATAAGGACCTTTGGGCCTCCAAATCTGGTTATGATATCATCAAATATGAACTGCGCAGTTGCAGTTGCACTACAGTTCTTAACTACTCTTTCTTCTACCCATCTAGTCAATTACTCTGTCACAATGATGATGTATCGGGATCTAGTGCACTTTCCTAGTGGGTTGATAGGTCCCACAAAGTAAATGGCCTATTTCTCAAATGCTTGTAAAGTTATCTAAGGTGCTAAAGTCATCTCATCTCTTCTGGATGGTTTCTCAACTGTTTGGTATACATCGCAGGCTCTGTAGTATTCCTTAGCATATTTCTATAAAGTAGGACACCAGAGGCCTGCTCGAAGAACCTTCTATGTTGTTTCTTTCCTTGCATAATTTCCTCTTGTGATGCCTCCATGTTCTTCTACTAGAATCAGTGGTCTTTCTTCCTACATAACTCATCTCCTCAAAATCTCATCTGGTCCTATGTTATATAGTTGTCCAGATATAAGTGAAAAATCTACAGTGTGAACTACCAGTTGTTTCTTCTAAATGATTGTATACTCACGGGGTGTCATTCCTATACATAGGTATTGGAGTATCTCGATGAAGTGATCATCAACCTTTATGATGACCAACAACTGTGCATATGGTAGTGTATCCTCCAAAATGGTAGGTTCCTCTCTATGTTCTAGCCTAGACAAGTGGTTAGGTTCCTTGTTCATTCTCCCTGGTTTGACCACAATCTCAAAGTCATATTCCTAGAATAAAAGTATCCATCTGCATATTATTCCCCCCAACACTGGCTTGTTGACTAAGTATTTCAGCGTAGAGTGATCAATGAACATCTTAAATTTTTCTCCCAACAAATAGTGTCGAAACTTCTACAATGCGTAAACCATGGCTAAACCTTCTCTCTCAATGGTAGTGTAGTTTATCTCAGCTGTAGATAGCTTCCTTTTAGCAAAGGCTAGCGAGTGGTCAATATCTCCAGATCCTAGTTGTGCTAACACTAATCCTAATGCAATGGACGAAGCATCGACATGGACATGGAATTCCTTACTCCAATCTGGGAAAACCAAGATAGGTGCAGTAAACATCTTCTGTTTTAGTGTGTCGAAGCTCTATTGACATTCCTCTGACCATTGATATTGACGATCTTTCTTTAAAATATTTTCCATTGGTTCTGTTATCTATTCATAGTCCTTGATAAACTTCATGTCGTATCCATTATGTCCCAACATAGTGTGCAATTGTCTAACTGAAGTAGGGGGGGTAGATCAACAATGATGGCAATCTTAGAAGTTTCTACCAACAACCCTTTCTTACATACAATGTGTCCCAGAAATACTCCAAAAGGTGGCAGGATGATGCACTTCTTTAGGTTCAGGGAAATCTGGCATTGCCTGCACTTAGCCAACATTAGTCTCAAACATTCAATATGGTTTTTCAACAAGATAAAGATATTCCAATCATCAAAATATGCTTCCAAAAATGTATGTAAAGACTCCTTGAATGTTTTGACCACCACCTTGGAAAAGATGGCTGGTGCATTCTTCAATCTGAAAGAAATCACAATGTACTGGAAAGAAACCCATTCTGTTGCAAATGTGGTCTTATGGAGATCTTCCTTAGCAATCTTGATCTGGTGATAACCTGAAAATCCATCTATGAAGGAGTAAACTTCCTATCCTCCTACATTATCTAACACTTCGTCAGTAAAGGGTATACATCGCAGGCTCTGTAGTATTCCTTAGCATATTTCTATAAAGTAGGACAGCAGAGGCCTGCTCGAAGAAATTTCTGCATTGTTTCTTTCCCTGCATAATTTCCTCATGTGATGCCTCCATGTTATTATTCTATAATCAGTCGTCTTTCTTCCTCCATAATGCATCACCTCAAAATCTCATCTGGTCCCATATTATATAGTTGTCCAGCTATAAGTGAAAAATCTGTAGTGTGAACTACCAGTTGTTTCTTCTAAATGATTGTATACTCATAGGGTGTCATTAATGTACATAGGTACTGGAGTATCTTGATGAAGTGATCATCAACCTTTCTGATGACCAACAACTATGCATATGGTAGTGTATCCTCCAAAATGGTAGGTTCCTCTCCATGTTCTAGCCTAGACAAGTGGTTAGGTTCCTTGTTCATTCTCCCTGGTTTGACCACAATCTCAAAGTCATATTCCTAGAATAACAGTATCCATCTGCATATTCTTCCCCCCAACACTGGCTTGTTGACTAAGTATTTCAGTGCAGAGTGATCAATGAACATCTTAAATTTTTCTCCCAACAATTAGTGTCGAAACTTCTATAGTGTGTAAACCATGGCTAAACCTTCTCTCTCAATGGTAGTGTAGTTTATCTTAGCTGTAGATAGCTTCCTTCTAGAAAAGGCTAGCGGGTGGTCAATATCTCCATCTCCTAGTTGTGATAACACTGATCCTAATGCAATGAACGAAGCATCGACATGGACATGGAATTCCTTACTCCAATCTGGGAAAACCAAGATAGGTGCAATAACCATCTTTTGTTTTAGTGTGTCGAATCTCTGTTGACATTCCTCTGACCATTGATACTGATGATATTTCTTTTAAATATTTTCCATTGGTTCTATTATCTATCCATAACCCTTGATAAAATTCATGTCATATCCAGTATGTCTCAGTGCAGTGCGCAGTTGTCTAATCGAAGTAGAGGGGGTAGATCAACAATGATGGAAATCTTAGAAGGGTCTACCAACAACTCTTTCTTACATACAATGTGTCCCAACAATACTCCAAAAGGTGACAGGATGATGCACTTCTTCGGGTTCAGGGAAATCTGGCATTGCCTGCACTTAACCAACATTAGTCTCAAACATTCAATATGGTTTTTCAACAAGATAAAGACAGTCCAATCATCAAAATATGCTTCCAAACATTTATGTAAAGAATCCTTGAATGCTTCAACCACCACCTTGGAAATGATGGCTAGTGCATTCTTCAATCTAAAAGGAATCACAATGTACTGGAAAGAAACCCATTATGTTGCAAATGTGGTCTTATGGCAATCTTCCTTAGAAATCTTGATCTAGTGATAACCTGAAAATCCATCTGTGAAGGAGTAAACTTCTTGTCC
Source organism: Picea glauca (assembly GCA_000966675.3). NCBI lineage: Eukaryota > Viridiplantae > Streptophyta > Pinopsida > Pinales > Pinaceae > Picea > Picea glauca. The sequence goes on from JZKD02S1754558.1 coordinate 11,115, forward strand.
TCCTACATTATCTAACACTTCATCAATAAAGGGTGTAGGGAATAGATCATGTAAGCATGCAATGTTCAGTTTCCTTAAATCGACACAGATTCTGATCTCTCCCATCTTCTTATCCTGGACCACCATAGGGTTAATCCATTATGATTCTTCAACCGTTTCTATGATTCTTGCTTCCAACATTATGTCTAGTTTGATCCTAACCTTCTGCTTATACTTGGGACTCAGTCTGTAGGGTGTCTGCTTGACTGGCCTTGCATCTGGTTTCAAATGGATATTCATATCTCCCATGGGCCCTTTAATGCTCTTCATGTTTGTGAACTTGGTTGGAAACAAGTCCTGATATTCATGCAATAATTTTGTGATCTTATCAATAGTGGCATCATCCCAATAATCTCCAACATTTGCCAACTTTTTTGCCTGCTCTGTGTCAATATTAACTTTCTTGATTTTGATTAGCTTCCAATGAAAGGTAGTTCAATCCTTTTTCCTTCTATGTCTTTCTATCCTTCAGTTTTTGCGATGTTCACATTCCTAGGATCATCATCTTCATCAGCATTGATATTGTAACAACCCTGTAATTTTTTAAGAGGGGGAGTCCACTCATCTTCATCTTGATCCAAAGGGAGGTTAGGTGCATCCTCAAAGACTTTATGTCTTACAACTTGTAAAGACTGATCTACTGTGGAGTACTGACTTTCAAATAAAAATGTAGCTATAAAGTTCTGGGTCATAGCATACCAATATGAAGTGGTGAGGTGTAATTCTTCTTGAAGATACTAGTTTATGGGTGTAGTGTCCAAAGTGTTAATGAATTCATGCACCCACTATTCTATAGGAATGTTGGTCCAGGCCTCCTCACAACTCCACACATGGTCCTTCAGACAACTCTGACCTGTGTATCAAACTTCGCACCCTTCGACTTGTTCTAAAAAACATATTGTCATCAAAGTGCAACATTGGACCCACTCTGCGATGTTTTTTTTGTGTGTTCCCCGCCATCTTGTTGGAATTTCTTTCAAGGCTTCATCTAGTGCCAAAAGCCTCTGTTGTACTGGTACAATTTCTTCAAATTCCACTAAGAATGTTTCTAAATGATTTAAACCATCAAATGTGGGAAGATTACTTACTTTTGTGCCAATCCAACAAACTTCCCTGGTCAATATGGCACACCTCCACGCAATAATTCATACATTTTGTTCTGTCAATTCTCTAGTGCTTCTTCTAAGTCTGATGAGCATGCACTTTCAGTTTGCCAACTCAATTTCCCATCTGTTGTAGGATTAATGTAATCATGTTGTCTGACTGTCAATTTGCATATATTCTCTAGTTCATAAGCACAATATTCTTCTCTAATGTGTTCTGTGTATTTGAAACCTTCATCGGGATCAAGGGATGCAATGGCCCTAAGACCATCACCTTAAAATGTCATTCTCTTTTTTTTTAAATCAACAAAAGTTGAATTGTTGAAATCCCAATCAATTCCTAATAGTGTAGGATAAGGACAACTATCATGTAACAACCTTGGTTAAATAGATGCATAGGGATTATTAAGTAAAATTAATTAGATAATTAATTGTCCTAATATGGTTTTAGTTAAACAATGATTAGTATTAATAATATTAATTAATTAATTATTAATTAATTGTTTACAACTTTTGATTGATTGATTAATTAATTAATTAATTAGATAACACATTCAATGATTTGGGTAATAAATTAAGGGGCTTAATAACTTAAATTTAATCCTTATGAAACTTTACGTATGACAGGTTAAGGATAAGATAATAAAGGAGGGGATAAGATAATAAAGGAGGGGATAAGATAATAAAGGAGGGGATAAGGTAATAAAGGAGGGGTTAAGGTAATTAATGGAGGGGAGGAGAGTCGGTGAAGGGGGAGATATGATAGGGAAGAGTCCTACGGGAAAAGGGATTATGAAAATTGGGGGAAGGAGCATGATTGGCAGGAGGTCTGTATTTCTGTTGGACATCTTCTGGTTTGAGGGGTTGGGTTTTGGATTTTTGGTGAACCATTGCAGGGGGCACCAAGTTGCTGGGGGTTTTGGCCATGGGAGCCAGGATTCCTTACGGTATCCTAGAGCTAGGGAGCTGAACAGGTTTCTCCTAGCTGGTTGGGTGGTTAGTCGGTTTTTGGGTTGGGTTTGGTTAGTGCATCAGGCTGGGCAAAGCAAGAGGAAAAGGACAACCAGATCAGCGGGAATTAGCATCAGGCAGAGGTATTTTTATTCTGTTATGTAATTCTTATTCTGGTATGTAATTCACTAGATTAATGTTCATTAATTAATTTAACCTGCTTATATGTTGAATGAAAGAATTTACTTAGCCTTTCTGCGTAGAAGTAATCTTATCTGTTTCAATTTATGGATTTTTTTTAGACTTAAAATTAATTTGGTCCCTACACATGGTATCAGAGCCCTTGTTCAAAATCTAGAGCCAAGGGCCTACCTACCCACCTAGAAATTTAAACAACCCTGAAACCCTTTAATTAGGTATAAATCTGAGCTCCAAGCTCCACCTCCGCCTAACCTGCAAGCCAAGCACAATTTTTTTTTATAACACAAATATAAATATAAATAATATACATATTGAAAATGTAAAGGAAGTAGAGGCCTTACGCCTGGTAATATGGTATATAAAATAATGTAATGACTTATCTAATTAGCTAGAAAAAATAATTATGAACAACCCATAATTACCTTTCCATGTGACATAACTACAATTAAGTCATATATATTTATATGTCAACAATTATAGTAAAAAAAAAAATTAATAATAAATCTATAACAATGCGCGTGTTATATATAGATCATGGCCCTTCCTTGTTTTCTTTTGTTACCACTCTAATATTATGGTAATTAAAGAAATAAATAGATTTATTAATTCTAAATACATCGTTATCCCCTAGGTGGACAACTGGAGAACCCAAAACTTAGTGCTACTAAAACTTGATTCTATTGTTTTACATGCCTATCAGTTACTTCTAGCGCAATGCTAACACAAAAATGTAAACTTATCTCCTAACACGTCCAATAAAAAAATGAAGTCAATCATGAGGCCATGCAACTTGTTTCCTGCAAAGCATCTACAGAGATCTGTCATTAGCAGTGTTAAATGAGAAATAAGCTCATGACTAAACAAAAAACATACCTCCTTTTTAACAGGTACTTCTTTCTCAGACAATATTAACTCAATATGACATGGCGAGGACATGTAAGATGCAAAAAAAAAAAAAAATACAAAACAAATCAGAGAAAATCACCACTTCAGAATTCTAATCCAAAATGAAATAAATAAATAAAGAGATGGGCGCAAGCCATGACTGTGTGGTGCCAGGACTTCAACCAACCAAACTCAAATCCTAAACATAAATCTTTGGATTATTTCCCTTTCTGCACCAGTCGGATGATAAACGAGTATACGAGTATCAATTTAAACATAACAAAAAAAAAATATTAAACCGTTGCACTATTTATTGGGTTGTTTAGTATGAGGCATGGCACACGTTTTTTTTTTCTGCCATAGGCATGGTGATACCTCAGGGATAGACACCCTTTTTACAAACCCAAAGCCTAGCTTTGAGAACCAAGCCCTTCTTTTCCATATGCCTCATCTCAAAGTCATCTCCAAATACGCCAACAAGTAATGAGCTACCAAGTGTCAAGTGTATCGAGGGTAAGCACTCATCAGAGAGACTATGAAGGATTTTAATGAGAGCCAAAACATAGCAAGCACACCGAGATCGCTAACAGCAGACCCATGACACCCAATACACAAACCCAACGCACGAGCTCCAAGGAATAGCCTCACGCTCACATAAAATAAAGAATATTGGACCCGACCATTCATTCAAACCAACCATTGAAGCCACACATCTACAGACCATGTGCCAAGTCACGGGGATGAGGCACAAGAACCATAGAGACGAACGCACCAGAACCAAACTCAGAAGCCAACGCACAAGTGCCAATGACCTAGCAATGAGCCAAGAAGAGGAGATTCCATGAGGGTTTGAGTGCTCAATGCATCTAAAGATTCAAAAATATATATAATATATTAAAAATAAAATTATTGTTCCCAATCCCACAGTTGTTGAGCCAAGAAGCTACACCAACAAATAACACAAATATCAACACCAAACACCCAAACGCACAAGCACCGAGTTGAACAAGCCACGACCAAGAGAGGAGCCTGCAAGAGGCATTTTATCTTGCACTAAAAAAAAAAAAAAACAAACCTAAGCACAAGCACTGAACACCAGTGCACAAATCATTCACCAAGAAACAATACAAGCCAGCAACCAACGGTAGAAACCAAACACCTAACAAACGAGGAGGAGAAGCCATGAGAGAAGGCCATGGCGGTCGACCGCGTAACCGAAAACCTTGCAAGAAGAAATAATGAGGAAAAGAGGAATTAGGGTTAAGGAATAGTTTAGGGTTTAGGTATGAAGAGATGGAGGAGATGCGGAAGGGACATGGGCTTCATGCGTGCTTGCCCTTTGTTACTTAAAAATTTTTTTTATTGTTTTTTAATTATTTGTTTAAATTTATATATGTTTTATATATAGGTTTAAATTTATTATTGTTTTATAAATAGGCACGGGACAAATTTATATATGTTTAAATTTATTATTTATTTATAAATTTTAAAAAAATTATTGTTTTTAAATTATTTGTTTAAATTTATTTATTTATTATTTTCTTTATAATGATAAATAAATAAATAAAAGAGTATTAATAAATAAATTTATAAAAAAAAATGAAATGCTTTGGAGTCTATGGGTTTTGAACACACGACCACACACCAAGCCCAAGCCTTGAGAAATGTTCCAACACCAATGCACCCATGATATTACTTGTAGGTTAAATGTGTTGATCACATGTGAGGATGAGTTTGAGTTTGAGTTAAATTTTATTGATTAAATTTTGTTGGAGAGGATGAGTTTTGAACCGGCGACCTATCCACCAAGTATAGAGCTTCCACCGAAGGTCGTACACCATTGTGCCATGATAGTAATGGTGGGTTAAATGTGTTGATCACATGCGAGAGAGTTGATAGTTTTCTTAGGAAGTGACACCAAGCTTAGACACTTAACCCTAACCTAGCCAATCCCCTAAAGAGAGTAACGTCTATTTACATACAAGTAAAAGAAACTTACGCCTAACCCCGTCTTCTAGTTTAAGTAGCACCAATTTGAAACGTCCTTGAACTCACCCTGACAACTTTGGTTGACGCAGGTTAAATCATACAGGATGGTTAGGACTCAAAAATCAAGGCAGAGGATCATCGTCGCAGGCACCGCTAGCACCGCCGCCACCATCGCCCGAACTATCTCTCATACTGTGCTCGTTGGAGGCCATAAATTAAAGTTTAAAAGGGAAACAACCAACATGGATCGAAGTGGAACCCCCACCATCTAGAATGGGTAATGCAAAAGCATCGAGGGATTCAGGGGGAGGATATCCACCCGAGGACATCACTCGAAAACTGCAAAAGATCAAACTTTCGGAGTTTGCTGGGGGTCGCGCCAGTGAATGCGCAGAATCATGGTTGGAAGGCATGACAAGGTGTTTTTCCTTAAGGGACTATGCATCCACCTCAAAGGCAAAGATAACAATTTTTCAGTTAAGAGACAGTGCCTTGAACTGGTGGGGCAACCTGGAAAGACAACTACATCTTACCCCGGACACTGTATCTTGGGAACTTTTCGAGGAGAGGCTCTGAAGGAAATATCTACCAGCTTACTATGAGGAACAATAGGTAGGGGAATTTCATGCTCTAGTACAGGGAAATAGGACCATAGAGGAATATGAGATTAGGTTTATGGAATTGGTCAAATATATTTCGTATATGGATAATGACCAATGACAGGAAAAACGCTTCGCCTATGGGCTAAACCCTAAGATAAGGGATATGGTGCGGATGTGGAAACTATCTTCAGTAGCAGAAGTTGTGGAAAATGCATGTTATGCGGAGGAACACATGAACTTAACTGGAGGTATGAGACCTTCCTTTCCGCATTGTCCTGGATTCATTGGGAAGACCCCTAGGACATTTCCTACGAGAGGGGGATCAAGGCCACCTCCATATGGTAACAAAGTCACACCAAGGACAGTAGTCGTAGGGATTTCGATGGCAGTGAGTGCAACATCTTGTTCATCACCAATGACGCAGATACGTCCATGACCATATCAGGGAATAGCTAGTAGGGGCAGGGGTTCCAAGGGAACTAACTCATTTCAGAGACAGTCACATAAAAGTGCACAAGTTCAATCCCGTGTTACCTATTGGGGATGTGGAGGACCCCATTTCCAGCGTGAATGCCAAGAGTTGCAATAAGGATTTGTGCATAGAGAAGGAAAGGCCTCGATGGGAAGAGCAAGTAGCAGCCACTAGATTTATGCAATGGTTAATAATCGCCATGTTGAACATCAATCCACGGTGGTGGAGTCATCAGGTACGCTAAATCGTATCAATGTTAAGATTTTATTTGATTCTGATGCGACAAATAGTTTCATTTCACCATCTGCATTAGAAAAGAGTGGGTTTTCAGCCTACGAGCATGATGAATTTAAACAAGTCGAGATGTCTTTGGGGGAAAAACAAGCGGTAGGACCAAGAGTTGATAATTGTATAGTAGACCTGGGAGTGTGTAGTACCAGGTTGAAGGTATACATCACTTCTCTTGGGGAATATGACCTAATCATTGGAATGGATTGGTTAGAAGCTCATCGAGCTTTGGTAGATTGTTTCGCAAAGGGTGCTTTGTGTCGACAACGAAGGAAGGCCAGTAGAAATACAGGGTGTACGGAGAAAGGTGTCATTACGCTTTATCTCAACTATGAAGGTTAAGCAATGCTTGAGGCAAGGGTGTTGACTATAAGTAGTAGAAGCAGTGAATGAAAGGAAGGGACCCTCATTGGATCAGTACCTGGTATTGTCAGAATTTAAGGATGTTTTTTCAAATGAATTACCAGGGTTACCTCCTGAGAGGAAGCTTGATTTTACTATTGAGCCAAAACCTAGTGCAGAATCGATTTCCAAGACCCCGTATCGGATGACATCACCAGAACTTTGTGAGTTTCAAATGTAGTTGAAAGAGTTGTTAGACTTAGGGCTAATAAGGTTGAGTGTTTCACCTTGGGGTGCACCAATAATTTTTGTAAAGAAGAAGGATGGTTCCTTACGAATTTGTATAGATTATAGAGACTTGAACCATGCTACAGTGAAAAATAGGTACCCAATGCCGTGAATAGATGACCTCTTCGATCAGATGAAAGGAGCAGCGGTATTCTCAAAGATCGATTTGTGATCCATGTATCATTAGTTAAGGATTAAGGAAGGTGATATCCCAAAAACTGCCTTTCGAACTCGGTTTGGACATTACGAGTTTTTCGTAGTACCTTTCGGATTGACCAATGCACCAGCAGTATTCATGAGCCTCATGAACGGCATATTCTGGAAGTACTTAGACCGTTTTGTACAAGTCTTTCTAGATGACATCCTCATCTATTCCAAGAACAAAAGAGAACATGAGGAACACTTACGAGTGGTGTTATCCTGCCTTAGAGAGAATAAATTGTATGGTAAGTTGTCGAAGTGTTCCTTCTTCCAGAAATAAATTCACTATTTAGGTCATATCATTTCCGGCGAAGGAATCTATATGGACCCAGAAAATGTAAAGGCCATTATGGAGTGGCCAGTGCCAAAAAATGCCCATGAGGTGAGAAGCTTCATGGGGCTAGTAGGTTGTTATCGGAGATTTGTGGAGGGGTTCTCCAAAATAGTGATACCCATCACCACTTTGCAGCACAAGGGGGTCAAGTATGAATGGACAAAAGAATGTGATAGTGCATTCATTGAGCTTAAGAGGTTACTAACTAGTGTGCCAATTCTACGAGTGTTGAATATGGTAAAGGACTTCATAGTCTGCACAGATGCCTCGAAGCAAGGGTTGCAGGTCGTGCTAATGTAGGATGGAGGAGTGATATCTTATGCATCAAGGAAATTGAAGAAACACGAAGAGCTATACGCGACTCATGATTTAGAGTTGCCAGCTGTAATGCTAGCTATGAAACTTTGGAGGCACTATCTTGTGGGGCAAAAATTTGAKCTCAAAATGGACCATCAAAGTTTAAAACATCTCTTCACTCAAAGGGATCTGAATGCCAGGAAAAGGTGATGGAGTGAGTTTATGAGTGAGTACAATTTTGGTATTTCATACATCAAGGGAAAGGAAAATGTGGTCGTAGATTCCTTGAGTAGGAGACCACGTGTCTTCTCCTTGGTACCTTTAAAGGTCAATCTGAGGGAACGTGTGTTGATGCAACTCCAAGGAGACAGTTGGTATTTAGAGGTTACTTCAAACCTTCATATCGGGAGGCAGTTAGATCCAAAGTATGAAGGATATAATCTGGAAGTAGATGGACTATTGAGATATCGAGGAAGGATGTACATCCCTGAAGATGGGGATATTCGAAGCATCATACTGAAAGAAGCCCATAGAGMACTTTATTATGCGCATCTAGGTGTGAAGAAGAYGTACACARACATGAGGAAGCTCTTCTTTTGGGTAGGCATGAAGCGTGATGTAGTCCATTTCGTCGCCAAATGCCTAGAGTGTCAACAAGTGAAAGCCAACCACCATCACTCGACAAGCCTCCTACAACCACATGATGTTCCTATGTCCAAGTGGGAAGTCATCTCTATGGATTTTKTTGTGGGGTTTCTTCTCACATCTCATAGACACAATGCCATTCTTTTGATAGTTGATAAGTTAACCAAGAGTGCTCATTTTATTCCGGTTAGAGACACTTACGATGTCATTGATGTGGCACGTGTTTTTGTAAGTGAGGTTATTCGTTTGCATGGGATACCTAAGAAGATCATTTCCGATAGGGACTCCAGATTCACTTCTAGGTTTTGGACAAGTTTGTAGTCAGCGTTGGGGACTCAGTTGAAATTAAGCATAGCTTATCATCCTGAAATAGATGGGCAAACCGAGAGAGTAAATCAAGTCATGGAAGACATGCTCAGGATGTATGTCATGGATAATCAAACCTAGTGGGAGAAGTACCTGCCTTTGGTAGAGTTTGCCTACAATAATAGTTTTCATAGCTCCATCAGAATGCCACCCTATGAAGCTATGTATGGAAGGACATGTAGAACGCCATTGAGTTGGGAAAGATTAGAAGACCGAGTAACAGTTGGGCTAGAATTGATTCAAGAGATGGAGGAACAGGTGGTTCAAATTAGGCAGAGACTAAAGGAAGCAAAGGATAGACAGAAAAATTATGCGGATGCACACAGGACCAACCGAAGTTATGAAGTGGGAGACCAAGTTTTCATTCGTATCAGGCCTAATAAGAGTACCATACGGTTCGGGAAGGGGATAAAGTTGTCACCTCAATTTATAGGACTGTTCAGAATCCAAGAGAAAATTAGACCCGTTGCCTATCATCTCGTACTGCCACCCTACTTGCATAAAACTCATAATATTTTTCATGTATCTGTTTTACGTCATTATGTTGTTGATGAATCACATAAACTAAATTGGAAGGAATTGTAGGTATCAGACGTGGGAACCCTCACAGTAGAACCGTTACACATATTGGAACGTAGAGTTCGACATCTCAAGAACCGTCTGGTAGACCAAGTTAAGGTCCAGTGGGACGAGTATAGTCCAAGATCTGCTACTTGGGAAGACGCCGAGACACTACGACGGGACTATCCCTCACTTTTTTGACCACCTCGAGAATATGTTTCTCAAAGGTTGGGTGTATGTAACACCACCTTTTGACTTAGACAACCAGGATTACCTGAGGCCTACTTATATTATTTTCTATTCACAGTGAAACTTTTAAATGATACACTTTAACTTTTAAGACGTATGAACCTTTATGAATGTTATATGTATTTGAATAATGATGGATATGATGTGATATATTATGAGAATGTAAATTTTATGAATGTTTAAATGTTATTGATGGTGATGGATATAATGTGATCTACTATGTGAATGTAAATTTTATGAATGTTTAAGTGTTATTGATGATGATGGATATGATGTGACATATTGTGTGAATGTGAATCCTATGAAGGTATAAATGCTAGTAGAATGATGTTGGATATGATGCAATCTATTTGATAAATGATAATTTTATGAATGGGTGTCGATATTGAATTATGGGACATTATGAGATCCATTTCTAACTTGAAAACTTTGATGTTAAGTTGTCGGTACAAGGTTACTGAATTGAAATGATGATAGTATGCTATTACAAGATGATAATGCATAGAAATGTATGATTTTGTGTTACAGACTAATATGCAAGTTATGGGCTATGAAATAGCCAAGGAATAATGATGATGAAAGTGGATGTCATGACCACTAGCCAAGAAACATTATGGTATGAATCTTTGTATGTGAAATTATATTGGTTTGGATACATTGCTATGTTATGTGAACCAATGCAGGATTTCAGGTGATGAGACTTCCCAAAACTGAATAAACGATGACAAAACTCCCAGCAACACGGTGCCACTGTATATTCCATTGTAGGGTGTGAACCCTAGTTATGATTAAGAGGGGTGGAGGAATTTCCCACCGTGTATCCTCCAAAACCTGAAGTCATCGGAGGACGATGTTAGCTCACGCTCCCCTAGACATGTGATGATGACTGTCAGTTTCCTACTGGGGAAGCTTGGTCAAGATAGTGACAATTTTTCTTACAAGTTCTATTTGGAGTTGGGTCAATATAGTTGACACTCCAAGATAGTCCAGTAGAGGAAGGATAGGAATGGAGATGGAAGTAAGTTAGGGAGGAAGGATGAGTAGAAATAGTTGAGAAAGTATGGGGATTTGTCTTATGGTGGAATTTATTGTTTTTCCCTTCTAAAAAGAAAATGTGTATATATGAATATTCATAATTACATAACTAAACCACAGTTGGCTAAATAAAATTGTTGAACTAGATAATTGTGATTAAAGAATTTCGCAAGCATTTGATTGGTTTATTGTCTTTTATAAAAGAATAGTTTTTTTTATTGGATTGGATGCATACATAAAATACTATAAGGGTGATAGTTATTGATTATTAGTACATGCACAAGACTTGTATGTACTAGCTGCACATGCATTTCTTGTACATGTACACTAGTATGTATGAGTTTTCGTGGCTTACTTACTAATAGTTTCTGTTAATTGTCATGAATGTGTGAACCATGTTTCTTTTCCTTTGTATCATGAGATACCTTAACTTTGGGACGAAGTTTCCTGAAGGGTGGGTGTATGTAACAACCCTAGTTAAATAGATGCATAGGGATTATTAAGTAAAATTAATTAGAAAATTAATTGTCCTAATATGGTTTTAGTTAAACAATGATTAGTATTAATAATATTATTTATTTATTTATTTATTAATTAATTGTTTATAACTTTTGATTGATTGATTAATTAATTAATTAATTACATAATACATTCAATGATTTGTGTAATAAATTAAGGGGCTTAATAACTTTAATTTAATCCTTATGAAACTTTACGTATGACAGGTTAAGGATAAGATAATAAAGGAGGGGATAAGGTAATAAAGGAGGGGATAAGGTAATTAATGGAGGGGAGGAGAGTCACTGAAGGGGGAGATATGACGAGGAAGAGTCTTACAGGAGAAGGGATTATGAAAATTGGGGGAAGGAGCATGATTGGCAGGAGGTATGTATTTTTTGAGGTCTGTATTTCTGTTGGACATCTTCTAGTTTGAGGGGTTGGGTTCTGGAGTTTTGGTGAACCATTGCAGGGGGCACCAGGTTGCTGGGGGTTTTGGTCATGGGGGCCAGGATTCCTTACGGTATCCTGGAGATAGGGAGCTAGACAGGCTGCTCCTAGCTGCCTGGGTGGTTAGTTGGTTTTTGGGAAAGGTTTGGTCAGTGCATCAGGCTAGGCAAAGCAACAGGGAAAGGGCAACCAGATCAGTGGGAATTAGCATCAGGCAGAGGTATTTTTATTCTGTTATGTAATTCTTATTCTATTATGTAATTCACTAGATTGATGTTCATTAATTAATTTAACCTGCTTATATGTTGAATGAAAGAAATTACTTAGCCTTTCTGCGTAGAAGTAATCTTATCTGTTTCAATTTATGGATTTTTTTTAGACTTAAAATTAATTTGGTCCCTACATATCATCAACTATCTCAATCACCTCGAAGTCTGCAAACGTCCTTACCCCGTCAATGTCCATAGGGACATGCTCCAATATTCCAAAGGGGCTTACTGCCTGTTGATTAGCCATCCTAGGCCTGATAGGAGAGTAAATCAAATTAGGTTTTCCCATGAGTTCCTAGGTTTGATTCATCATAACATTGACTTCTGACCCTAAATCGAGGACCACATAATCGATGTCATAGTCTCCAATCTCATCATTAAGGTGTAGTTCCTTGTTTGTCCTTCTCTTCCTAGATACTTGATGGAATTATTTATTCAGCAAATGATCTACCCTCCCTTTCTCATATTTTCTGATCAAGTATTGTAATTATTGCATAGCTCTTTCATCCCTAATCAAATTAATGCAAGTACATAAGAATTCCATAATATTTCTTACCTCTTTTCCTTCTCCGGGCGAGGCAAACTGATCAAATGCCAGAGGCATTTGACATTCTCTTACTTATGGTTGTGTCTTTGATGAAGAAGCCTAATCTCTTCCAAATTCTCTTCTTGCCTCTTCAAACGTCTGCTTTTCTTTCCTCAGATCAAACACTTGTGTCTTCTTTGCAGCTCTTTTGACCCTTTATTCTTTTTTAGTCTTCCTTCAGGTCACTCTTTCTTCTCCTATAATAGCGCCTCCTCTAGTGATAACAATGAATTTGGGATCCTCTCCATGAGGTTCTTCTAATATTAGTTGTACTTGCTTGTTTCCTCCTCGTCTCACCTGAAGTTTTGCTAACAGTACTGAACAATCTTCAATAACATGTTCAAATGAGTTGTAGTAGCTACAAGTGGTACAAGGGTTCTGAAATTCCCTTTCCAAGTGACCTGGATGGGCACAGTTATAACAATTGATCTGACCTCGACCTCGACCTATGCCTCCTCCTCGTCCTCTTCCTATGAATCCACCGTGAGGGTTGAATTTTTCTCTTCCTAGAGAATTAAACTGCATAACATTTCCCTCTTGTTGCATCTCTCCTTAAATCCTATATGTATCTCTTTACCTTTCATGCAAGAGGTCATAGTCCCTACAATCCTTCTCATCATGCCCCACAGATTTACAAAATGTGCAGTAAATATTGGTAGGTGTCTGGACATATTTTTGCATGTAATAACATTCACTAGGGCCATGCCTATTTCTACATACCTTACACCAGGGTAGAGTAACATGCTTCAAAGGGCTCAGAGCTCTAGAGGCCAAGTACTCATTAAATAGGGGACAATGCTCCTTTTCATGGCCCTCTTATTTGCATCTTATACACCAGATGTTTTCTCTTTTATATTTTCCCTTTTCTTTCTTCATATCTTCAACCTGTAGAGATAATCTAGTTAGCTAACTCAAAATTTGACTCATACTTGAGCTAGATTCTCCCATAGGGTTTGATTCTAGTTTCATGGAAATCTCCAATGCTTTAGCCTGCGAAGAAATCTTCTATTGCATCAGAGGAACTTTGATGTGTGGTAAGAGGGCAACAATGAACCGTTCCTTATTCTGCTCATCTGGGATCTGAAAACTCAATCAACTTGTCAAGGTCTTAAATCTTTGATCAAACTCCCACACAGGTTAAGCTACACTCTACTTGATTTCTTTTATCTCTTTAATGCACTACGACTCTGACTTGGGTTTCTTGAATTCTACACTCAATGCAGTCTTGATATCGTTCAATTGTTTAGGCTATACAGTTCCTTTAACAAACTTCATGTACCATCTGAGTGCGCGGTCTCTCAAGGTAGTACTAAAGTGAGCTCTCTTAACAACTTCATCATTGACATTCTTAATACTCCATATAGCTTCGCATAAGAACCAATGTTGATCAGGATCTTCAGATCCATCTCCTGTAAAAATAGGTAGCCTCATTTCATATTCCATAGATTTTCCTAGGTTTCTTGAGTGAGTAAGTATTGAACTATTTGTAATAGTGCTATGAGTGCTCTGATAACTCTGACTACTTTGGTTACTTAATGCGGCTAAAACAAAAGGAGAAGTAGTATTACTTACTTCAATGGTAGGTGTAGTCTTTGAAGTTATTGATCCTTCTTGGCGACGTTCTTTAGCCTTCCCCTCATATGTTATAGCGAACTATGAATGTTCCTCGTTTAATAGTTCTTCTTCTTCTCCACTGTAGAACCCTTCGTCTTGTGCAGTGGCTCATGATTCTTCTCAAACAAGTTCATCAGAGAGACCTCTCTGAAATATCTCCCATTGCGTGTATGTCCAACCTTTGTGTTGTTGTCGTTGTCTGAGTTTTTGAACATTAGCTTTTCAATCCGACCGATTACTATATCTTTAAGATGTTCTTCTCATTTAATAACATCTTTATCTTCAACTTCAAAAAGTGTAAAACTTTTCCTCTAGGTCCCTTAAAGAAATACCTCTCTGCTTGGCTATATGACTCTACTTTGTCAATAGAAAACTCAATAATGTACCCTCCAATAGTGTTATCAAACCAATGATCTACTTCTCTTGATACGACGTTGTCAACTCTCTTGACCTTATTGCTCAGTTTCGACGTCCAAACCACAGGTGGTCTAAGTATGACCTCAAACTGGGTATCTGCTAATCTGGCTAACTACTCATATAACTCTTTGCGAATTCCTCCAAAGAAAATCTCGTGTATATCAGTAAATATATATCTTCCCAACCAATCCTTTGTATTAAGGCTATAGTTCTTGTTCTGGGCTTCATCAAAGTCATTCTCTTGTTCTTCTATCCACTTCTAAATTTCTATATTCGATGAAAAACACCTTGACATTCCCTCAAGAAGATCTTGGTCCTGGCAATAGAACCATTTGTTGGCACAGGGGAAGACCCAAGTTTCAACTCTAACAATGCACCAACAAGCCCTAACTACTGGCCCTTTCATTAACACCTACGAAGCAGATGCAGTCTCACCCAAAGTAGTAATAGGGGTTGCAGGACACAGGTTTCTACAACCATAGGAAATGCAGAGTGGATCCGGGGAAACAACACACATCAATCTAGATATTATTTACCACGCTTAAGCTTACTTCAAAAGTTATATCTCAGATCTAACACAACAATGAAATAATTGTATAACAAAAAGCAAAGAACACAACATCAACCACAGAGAACAACAAGATATACGTGGTTCTCCCTCTCCCTAGGGATACATCCACAAAACTGTGTTTCTTGATATATTATATGAAAACATACAATTATATCTATGCACTTAGCTTGTAGATCTCTCTCTCTCTCTTCTTCTCCCCCCTCCCTATGCACCCAGCTGCAAGGTTGATTTTCGCACCCATCTGAAGATATTACAATACAAGAATATTCTCACAAAACAATACTCTCCTCACACAATGCGAATAATCACTCAACATCAACAACACAATCCACTTCAAACTAACCAATTATTGAGAAACCCTCTCGACTCTCCTAGACCTTTATTTATACATTAGATGACCAATGTCTAGGTTTCAAAACCCTAGATCCCAAAAACCCTATGTGTCTAAAACCCTAGGTCAACTTGACCTACATTTTTAGGGCTTCGCCAACCTGTCTTCCCTTCTTTTATGCAAGGTTCTCCAAAGTACTCTTTGGTGGATTTTTTCGCTTGTTAAGTTTTAAATAATCCATCTTCTTTGCAGTTCATCCCACCATAATGTTGCATGACCTTTCAGTCTGGTCACTGCATGCTTCACCATCTTGTCTTATTCGATATCTTCATAATAGAAGTATTTTTCCATAGCACGTACTGAATCCAACAATTCTTCAACTTCTAAAATGCCTTCATACATAGGTACCTCTGTTCTTGCTCTGGCTCCTATCTTTGAAACAACTTTTATCAAGCGATCTTGTGCAACATCCTCTACTACAATTTCTTCGCCCTCTACTTCTTCTTTTCTATCAGCTTCACTGACATCAACAGTGTCTGGTTCTCTTCTCTATGTTGTTTCCATGGTGTCCAATTTCATTCAGACTTGCCTCATTTCTTCTTCTATTTTTGTATTCACTATGTGCCTTCTGGGTGGCATGATTTCACTACATCACTTACAAACATGAATTAAATTCCTTTGATACCACAAATGATACCAAATTTCCTCCTTTATCCTTTTGTCTAATGTCTGCAAAAAAATTTAAAATCATCTCTGATACCACCTGATGCATCCCCCCTACCCCAGCAGGGTTTGTCGACCTCCCGATCATTGGATCATTGTTTCTTCTTGATATAAAACAACTCTTTGATCCCTGCTGGAACCTTCACTACACAAATCCAAAGGTCCTCTGTGAAATACACCCACACGAATAGGCACTGGGCGCGAGTTCCCTCCACACGACCACTGACTGTAACCACACGCCTCTCAAAAGGTGTTTCGCGATTTCATGTATCGGGTGTTTTGTAAAAGAGTCACCCCGACTCTCTGGACCTTTGAAATTTTGAAAAGAGCTTAATGGGTGTTAGTTCCTTTCCTTATCTCCACTCATGTGACCATTCACCACAACCTAGGGCTCATCCTTTGAGCACCTCAAGATTTCGTGGATCAGGGGCTTATGATACAACTTATCTCCCTTCGCCCGATACCCGAAAGACCTATATTCCTTTGTCAAATATCAACAACTTCAATTCTCCTACGACCTGACAGTCCATATCACGTCGACAGTTCTCCCTCCAAGAGTTTCCACTGTCCGTTCAACTTCTCCCAGTTCTTGAATCTTCAATGTGTGTGTATCTCCACCACCTGTCACTCCAGCTCTAACGACTGGAATGATTTCGTGATTTCACGTTTCATGAATTCTCACAAGTATGCCCTTTGACTTTTCTGCTCTATGAGCCAGCGAAATGATGATCTTCTGTCGTGTATCCTCTGAATCCAACTACCCAAATATTATTCTGGGACTTCGGGTCTACGTGCTCTGGCATTTTCAATTCTCAAACTGAAAACTTACTTCATCTTTTCCCGGAGTACAAGATCTGCTAACAAGTGTCTCCTCAAAGATCAACAACTCATGTCCCTTCAGCTGTCCATGCTCTAGGTATTTCAAGTCTTAACTTGATTCCTTGTGTGCCCATGATATCTGACGGCTCACACTTGATCAATCAAACAGTTGAGAGCCCGCCTCAGAGTTATGATGCTTCGGGCTTCAAAAATATCAAGTTTCAAGTCATTCTCCCTTTTGAGCTTCCAGCAACCAACATCTGTGATTCCTCCTGGTAATTCGACACTTGGTATTTGCCTCCAGTGATCTGACGGCTCAGATCTATCCCACTAATCGGATGGTCAGAATTCTATTCTGGTTCTCTGGTCTCCAAAAATATCAAGTTTCAACCTCAGTAGCCTCTCTCCTCTGTATGCAAAGTGATAAGGTTCGCGCACTTCTTCTAATCCAACAGTTGTCAATCTTCTTACCTATGATCCGACAATCACATTCAATCTTCCTCCTGAGCTTCTGAAATCTCTCTGCCTTGGAATATTTATCTTCCTTCAACGGTTCCAAACCTTTTTTCCCTGATGAATCCACCTTTGGGAACTCGTCAACACTCATGAAAAGTGTTATCCCTTATGAACTTATAGACTTTAAAGGATTTCGATCTCTCACACACACTTTGTGTTCTCGAGATTTCAACTAACTCAGTTCGAAGGATTTTCTTGAAAAGAAAATACTTCTCGCCCAACTAGCGTTCTTCTGTGTTGGTTCTTCGAAGCTTGTTGGCTTCTTGATGTTGTGCACACCTTGCACCTGGTCTAAGTTTCTTTGGTTCTCTCTGAACTTCTCTGAGTCAATCCGAGACTCAATTGACGCACTCATTGCATTCGAGATGCACACCTTGCATACAAGTATCAGAAGAGAACGATTGAATCTCAACCAACTTCGTCACGAACTCATACAGTTAATCTCTTGAAGAATCATACATGAACGAACTATAATAAATCATACACAAAATAGCATTCATTCAATCACACATGACATGAACATAGTCCAAGAATTTCGGACAATTTCTGTCTGTTCTATTCATTCATGAAAAACAAAATACATAGTGCTTATGCTACTCTATTCTTCTCTACTGATCTCTCTATTTTGTCTTTTTTTCTGCATATTGTTACAATACAATACTGAAAAACTATCTAAGGACCGCTCCACGAGCTCTCTCGTCCTGTTATGAAATCTATCATTTCAAATTCAAAGATATTACCTACCTTGTCCTATTACAATAACTACTATTTATTGCCAGATAGAGTCAACACTCCATATCTATCATTTCTTACAGTCCTTCAAGACTTTACAAACAAGTTACATTTTTAAAATGTTGTTACAAAAATATCTCAACAACCGATTAAATTATGAGTTAAATGCTTGATTTGAAACTCTGTCATGCTAATATTTCATTGGTCTACCTCCATGCGTGTGTTGTTGACTTTGAAGGCAATGCCTCCACTCATGCGTTGTTGACTTTGAAGGCGATGCTCCTACATCACCTATTTCCTTACATCCAATAAAGATAAGTTTTTTGATTATTTATATACACTTTTAAACCTTACTCCAAAACCATAATATTAAACTAGATAATAAAATAGTGTACTTTTAATAACATTTAAGCTTAATACCTTAATAGTGTATATTAAACTAAATACTACCCAATTTAAGATATAATCTTTTACCAATAAAAATAATATAGCAAAAATAATAAAAAAAATTATTATTTACTACTTACTTTTCTTCTCCTCAAAGGAAACAGAGAGGTGACATTAATATGAAACATTACGCGTGAAATATGGAATATTGTAGAATATATGTATGTATTGTCAGTGAAAATGTTCATACCTGGGTAGGGGAAATGATTGATTACTTTTACCGTAATGATTTTGGTTTTTAAATATTTTCTTTCAATTTCAAACCTATAATATACGATTTATTTTTTCTATAAATGGTTAATTTTATATCTACAAGTTAATCTCAGTCTAATGCAGGGAATGCATGTAAATGGATGTGTCAATAACCTAAGCTCGAATCTGGCGGCCACAAAACCCAAAGCCCTGGAAATGTAAGAAAAGAGTAAGAAAAGAACCTGGTTAATGAGCAGGTTTGATGGAAAAGAGGAAGAAATAATGATTAGGTCTGATGGAAAAGAGGAAGAAACAAGCAACGTTTGATGAAAAAAGGAAGAAATGAAATGAATGATTTTTTGGGGATATTTGTCCAAAATTCAGGGAGAAATTGTTGGGTTCGTAGATTTGAAGGATTATTTTTGTAAAATCTAAGTGCCCTGTAAGTTTTTCAACAAACTGATTCTGCATTCAGAAATAGATTTTGAACAACAAAAAATAGTGATTTGTGTAAATTTATATAGTCAAGTTATTTCATAGAACAACTAACAAACTCCCTGAAAATATTGTCATTCATTCATATTTTAAACAGATTGCCATTCATTCATATTTTAAACAGATTATGTGGAATTTTCTAAAATTATAAGATCTTAGTGTAGAAAATTATTCATTTTATTCAGTTCTGGTCTCTGGACTATTCTAGCAGCCAATAAATCTTGGCAATTTAAAAATCTCCATTAAATCACCCACACTAGAAAAACTTGATCACTTTTAAAAAATTTCAAATTAATGTGAAATCTTACAACAATGTTATATATAGATACAGATTACGCCTCCAAATTATACAATATATACACTTACATATTATCAGCGGACTGCAACAGTTCTAATATGATAAATTGTGAAGCAAGAAATGTAGAGAGAAAGAATAGAACAGAAAACAATATATTAGAATATATGAAGAAGAGTATAATGAGAAGTAAGTCTGAAGAAGTTGTGAAGAAGTGTTATGCAAAGGGAAATAGTTGATGTAAATAGGCTCAAGCAAATCAAGAATAGAAAGTACAGCTGGCCAGGACAGCTGGCAGTGTACAGTTAGACTGTTGAGGTTACATTATATTTAACGCTCCCTCTTAAACTCAACAGTTACAAACATCAGCACTAATGATGCCTAAGTGATGTCTCTGAAAATCAAAAACCGATTTTCCTAGTGGCTTTGTAAAGATATCATCAAGCTGATCTCGAGAACCACATAATTGTAGTGCAATATCACCATTACTGACTA
>JZKD02S1754558.1:40442-59404 GCA_000966675.3 Picea glauca
ACTCTGCTATCTCCCTCTTCGAACCATAACGCATGCCATGATGCATCGGTTTCGAACTGCTCCACTGGTACCGCTACGGTGTGAGTTGGTACCTGGTACAGGAATCCTGCGCCAAAAATAGCATTGGTACCTACCCAAGTGATATTAGCTCATTTATCAGATTAAAGTATTAAAAATGCATAATAATAACTTGAATTTCAAAGATACCTTAGGTGACCCCTTTGAGTGGGAAAGGGCTGTTGATTATAGAAAAAGGAGGTCAAAAAGGGTGATACTGGCATATAGTTGGAGGTCAATGGTAAGTAGTATGGGCAAAGATCATGGTCAAAACAGGGGACCAACAGGACCCAACCCTAAAATAAGGAAAGTGGGGCCAAGTGACCTAGAAGATGTTTTTAAGGAAGCTACTTGGAGAGTATAAATAAGAGGCAAGGCTCTCTCATTTGAAGCACACTTGAGAATATTGAATATCTATAGGTGTCTGAGGTTTACAAATGATATCTTAGCCGAAATTCTGAGGAAAGTGAAGAAAAGAAGGTCGAAATGCAAGGAAGGATAAATTCTTTTGATGATGTTTTCTAAGGGAAGTTTTGGGAAAAAGAGCCCCACACTCATTCACCCCCCCTCTAAGTGTGGTAGGTGTGTCCAACAATTATGGTTGATTGTAATGGTGTGTTCAACGATGATTGATCTAGTAGTATTTCTACCATTTACAAAATAGTATACCTGACCATTAAAGAGAGGTAGACATAAGGAATTAATTAATCAGATCAATTTAAAGGGTGCCCATAGAGTTTGGTATCGAATCCTACTATCCTCCCCATAAGGAGGGTCAAACACCTTAGGTCAAAGGAACCAAAAGACATAGATTCTGTGTGTCAATATCTCTAAAGAGGAAATAACATAGCCCTCAAATATCATGACATTGAAAACTAAATTCATATTGGTCTCAACATTCCCATTTTTATCTTCACGAGGAATATGATGATTGATCTCTATCTTGATTTAGTGAGATTCCACTCTCATATGCCTCAGTGAAAATATTAATTAATGAGACCAATCTTATGAAGGTATCCCATTCAAACAATATTGTAAGAGATCCTTAGAAGGTTTTAACATTTAAGGATAACTTGGGACTATGTGGTTAGGGAAATATCCATGTGGCCTTAATGAACTCCCTATGATATAGTCCCTATCTTCATAGTTGAGTTTTTCATTCAAAGAAAGTAAAAGTATTGAGTATTCAAAGAATACCTTTACTGGGGAGAAATAACATCATCAATGGAAATACCTAGAAGGTGCAATTATGTAGATACTTCTATATACTAGCATCTTTCCTCCTCAACATATCCTAAGAAGAATTTTAAGCAATCTCCTCGTAAGAGAAAATATCTAAATAAGGGTACCTCTCCCATTCAAATACTTAATCACCAAAATTTTGATCTTTTGTAGACAATAGGGAGTCTAAAGAGAGTCTTTAGGCTGAGTTTTTAAGCCTAGAACTTGACCTCTACAATGACCTATGGAACCATGATGGTATAAATTGTCTTTTTCACATACCCACTACGACAAAAATAAAATTTGTGCTCTTCTTCAAGGGATACAATCCCTGAATTCCTACGGGGGCCTAATGCAGGCTAGCTCTTCCCTTATCCACCTCCATGTGATCGTTGGTTATGACCACAAGCCAAGCCAAGAGGCAACTTTCGCATTTCATGACTCAACGATGCAAGAGAGTCAAGTCTTTCGACTCTTCAAACCCTGAAACCCAAAATCGTACCTTCGATGAGATTGACCACTGCGAATCTCCCCCTGATCCAACGGTCCTGGCCGTATCGGGATTTTGGTAACCGGGAGTTCAAAATGCAGCAACCCAAACCACTGGTCACTCCATTCCACGAACTCCGATATGCGAGTTCTTGTATGAGATCCAACGATCCTCAATGATTTGGAACCAACAGTCTAGATATTTTCGGAGTTTCATGAACTGGGAGTTCACGATGCAGTGACTCCAAATCTCTTGTCACTCCAATCCCCGAATTCTGATATGGGAATTTGTGTATGAGATCAACGACCCTCGTTGATCTGGATCCAATAGTCACTATCCCTCCTGAGCTTAAGGGTGTTGAAAGACACTCAGTCTTAATCATGCATCGGGGTTTCGTATATCGGGATTTTGCGACTTGTGAAGACGAGTGGTCTTTCCCTCTAGTTTCCCCGATGCCAAAATGTCGAAATTTATTTACACTAAACTGATGGTATAGTTCACTCATTGATCAGCGACCACGATCATGTCGTGATTTTGTGAATTGTGAGTTCATGGGGTCTTACCCTTTGACCACTCCAAGTTGCAAGTCAACAAAATGCTACCCAACTACCATGTTTCCTGTGTCGATGGACGGTTCTGAATACTTCAGGACTTTGACGAGTCCTCTCTCCCCTGCATGCACCAGGTTAAACCTCATGTGCCTTTTTGGATTCGACGGCTATCGATCCCCTGTGCTCTATCTGATGGCTTAGATCTATTCTCCTGTGCACTCTTCTCTAGATGTTTGGACGTAGGCTCCAATGGTCCAGATTTTCCCCTGTGAATCAGCTATTCTCCTTTTAGACTTTGTGGAAATTCTCACCTTTATTTCCCCGAATTGAACCAATGGTTCAGATCTGATTTCAATCACAGTATATTTTTCACTCTTGAGCTTTCATACGCTCTGAAACCTCCAAAGGGTTTCTCGACCTTTGTACTCCATGCAGGGTTCTTGCACATAATGATGCGATCCTTCCTGAGCTTGTCCAGTACTTAAGGAGTTCTGGGTTCGGTTTTCCTTGCAGAGAGCTTGTGCCAATCTGCACTACCTCTCCTAAGCTTAACAAACTTCATCCTCCAAGGGACTCTAAACAATTAGGAGGGTTGGCATGCATACATGAAACTGTGTCCGGGGATGACGAATACATAGTTCGTGACTCTGGCTTATGCCTGCACAAGACACAATCATTTACGAGTATAAAATGATCTCCTAACCATATAATTTCTTACTGGCCTAGTTATACAATCAAGCAGAAATAAGGGAGATACTATATATCCATTACAAAATATGCACAATTCCTGAAACATACATGGTATAACCAATTCATACATAGTTACGGCTAAATTACACAGGGTAGGAAATTTCTTATCTATTACAGTTTGCCACCAACCAACTAACTGTGGGTGTTCATCATTCCACCCGACCATAGGCATAGAGGCATTCATTATTAGCACTCTAGACACCCTCATGCCAAGCCATGATATCACCAGGGAATTCTCACACTTCTCGAGGGTTCTTCCTCCGTTTCTGCTTCTGTTTGGGTCTTGTTCTCTATAACTCAGATATTTCTCTCTCAATTATGGCCTCGATGAGGTTTCTCAGATTATCCTCGACATCAATATCGCGGCCTTCAGTTCATGACTCGCTGGAGAGCTACGTGCATCTCCCTTGCGATCTTATGCTCTTTTTTTGTTTGGTGTCTCCTCTCCCGTGTGCATCCCTCTTACCTTGGAAGGTTTTCCGACCTATCCTGTTCCTTTTGTAAGAAGGAAGCTCAATTTTGTAGGTCCTTGCAGTACTTTGGGCTGACAAATCATGTTTCCATTCATGGGGGTGGTTGATAATTCAACCACCGGTCCTTTCTTCATTAATTGATTTCTCTCCTTGGGATCCGAAGGAGGTTGTCATCCTCATCAAGGGAAATTTGGGGTTATTTTTCATAATGAACCCTCTCTTATAGTTTTCACATTCTTCCTCTAGTGATATCATGGCCAGTACTTTCAAGGCTTCACTCCCATAGTCAGTTATTTGGAAACTCAGTTAATAATACATTTGCATTGTCCTCATGCATTAGCATGGTAATTCCTATTTTATGATTAATTACAAATTGGGAGAAATAGGTTTTTACAATTCCCTCCCCCTTAAAGTAACATTGTCCCCGATGTTCTTTCTCAAAAACACCTGTCATGCCTTTCTCATTTAGCCACTTCAGAAATCTTGACCTTCGTCGTTGGTCAGGTCCTCTTTCAGGATCTTAGTCTTCGTCATCTGCCTTCAATACTTCTTAGACAACAAGCACATTAATCACAATTTTGTGCAAAACATCTTACTGTTGTTCAAAATTCAAAAGGACTTGATGTACCCATTGGGTGCATGATTCCAATTCAACAATTCACAAGAGATATCATGATTTCATCTTCCTTTCCAAGGTTTTTCCACATGGGAAACTACCCACTGTGTGCATGATCCTAATAGTTTACAAGAATTATTAAGGTATCCTCTTCCTTCCAGTCACTCACCCTCCAGGCCCAGGCTCAGGCATCCCCTTCACTATTATACAGTCCCTTGGGAGATCCATCTTTTCCTACCAAATTTTTCTTGCACAGGAAAATTTTAGAGACTCTATCGAGTCTTACAGTCGAGCCGTCCCTCGAACTTGCTCTGTCGAGGCATCCCTCCGGTTTGTGTTACCTAATCACAATGTATTCCAGGAGATCATGACTTATCATGGGGTTCTCATGGCTCAGCAGTAGCCTTTTTCATCATCTTCATCTTTGACAGCCTTCATCTGTTCCTTCTGGATAGATCTTTTCTCCTCACCCATGTCACATGTATACAACATTTGTGAGACATCATTATAAATTCCAACTTTCATAATTTTTATTTCAAATCTGTCTTTAGCTCAGTAGGAAATCGATCTTCCTTATGGGCTTACAACATTGCCATATCCAAGACTCTTTCTTCCTGCAATCATTCCTTAACTAATCAAATTGTTAGTTCTCATGCACATACATTTTTATCGCACCTTTTCAACTTCATCACAACAATTTCATAATTATGCATACTAACAAACAAATTCACTTTCTCAAAATGAAATACCATTCCTCGCAATTTGGCTCAGCAAGCAATCGATCTTTCCTATGGGCTTACTTCACTGGCATATCCATGACCCTTTGCTTCCTGCAATTCATTCTTTCCACAGCCAAACAAATTGTTAGTCTCCTCAAAACGTAATTCAACATTTCAAAGGGTTTTAACAAATGTGCCAATATCCATGGCCACATTCATACCCAAATGCATTCTTGCATTGATTTCAAGTTTTTCACACTTTATGACAGGTTATTGGCCATGGGGTGTTGGAATTTAACCAACCTTTTCCTCATATGGTTTATTTGTTTTCTTTAATTCTTACAACAGGACCATGCTTCCTGCTATAGGCTGATCACGACCCCAAATCAACATACCAAAACTCAAAGTTTCACATGAATGCTTTTAAGCACTCCTTGATTGTCAATGCATTCATGACATATCAATTCATGAATTCTTCCAAGGGTTACAGACAATGTTTACTACCAGAAGTTCATACCACCATCATTCCGGTTCTTCATCCTGAGTCATACCTTACTTGGGTATCCAAGGCATACAAATGCCTTTCAAGTTTATGCATAACACTAAGACAATAAAATATTTCAAAAGGGGTTCTTCCCAAATCCCTTCATACCTTGTGCCACACAGGCACGGATATCTTTATACCATTTCTTGGCTGCTAGCACCCTCTTTCTTATTTTTACCTCATGACCAGTGCTTTATGGGGACTTTTACAACAATGTCAACAATCTTTCACTCGCAGCCTTCTCTTGGTCGTTCTCTGTTTGAGGTTTCCCATCATTCGCAACTGACTTCCTCAATAGCTCCAATTCATTTCTATACACATCATGCATCATCATAGACACAATTACATTAGTAGTAATATTAAACCAAATGCATGTATCATAACATTTGAATTCATAAACATCCTCAAATGTTTCCATAAGTGCAACACAAACAAATTTCGATTGTATCTTCAACAATACAATCCTTATTACTTATGGTGTCAAGACCTTTTTATTTTTATTGGTGTACCAGCTTTCTCATCCAAGGGAAAACATAATACTCAGCAAGGAAAGAGTTGAGGACTCTCCCCTTCTTCCAACTCCTCCTACACCGCCTGGGACTTTTCAGCCCAGCCGAGTTATCTCTAAGGCCGCATTGTCTCTTATCTACTTTTGGAATTCTACTCCCTGTCGGGATCTTCCTACTCTTTTCCTTGAGCCACCTTGGTTAGGCCTCACCCTAACCCTTTTTGGGATACCACAACATGATTTAATAGAAAATATTTTCTCATAATGAATCATGAACATGTGCATCCTACACACTTCCATTCGGTTACTAGAATGGTCAATATCCAGTTGTTAGTCTTCTATTAATTACATGATTCTTTCAAAATGTAATCCGGGATTCTTATATATGGACAGGCCTTACAGCCCATTGTCCCACCTTCAACAATTTTTTAGGGTTGTGACTCTGTTCCTCTGACAAAGTCCTTATACAGTTCCTCCACCGAGAACTCCTTCGGTATGCAACTTCCTTGTTGCATATCCATCACTATCTGTGATGGCCTCAAGCTCGAATTAGCTTCAGCTTGTTAATAAACATTCTTTAAGGGACATATACATACCTTTCTGGTATGTATTCTAGATTATGCATCAACACATGTTCTAGGCTTTTGCTAACTTACATCCACAATGTACTTAGCTATACTCATAATCATAAGCCTGTGTGCAGTTGCCATAGGTATATTTTACAGCCCACATGCATCTTTACTGTTAAAACTGGTCAATTCAGATTCATTCACAATCCTTCTCATGTGATTTTCAAAGGCATAATCATTTGTCTCTTATTATGACAAGAGAGAATATTTTCTCATTTACCCTTTCATCTAATTATATTGGTACTTCCTGAGGAAATGGAATACATTCCCCTCAGGCTATTATTTAGAACAAAACTTTCATGACTCCCCAGAATGGAGTCAGCTATGCCTCCATAGTATTCATTTAATCTAGACAAGAGCAATACTTGCTTCACGTTTCACTCATCAGAGAAATCATATTGGGCCTCTAGTATACTTATACTCTTACATCATACATGTGCATTACTTGCATGTTTAATATCATTTATACCTTACAAATATTGATATCAGGCTTCCTATTATGAAGCTTCACAATGCATTAAACTCATGAACTCAAGTACAATTGAACACAGCTAAGTATTCATCATACTAGTTCACGCCTTCTCCTCACATGACCACTGGCGGTGACCATGATCTGAACTAAAATGAACTTCGCATTTCATGATTTCAGGATTCGTGTTGCAAGGAATTCTGGTTCCTCGATACCCAAAATCCGAAAACCTAAAAGACCGAGGCTAAGGTTTTCTCGGCTCTTTTATTCACATGACCCTTCACTCGGAACCTGGGGTCAACTCCTAGACACACGTCAAGATCTCGTGTTTCGTAGAATCCACAGACAATGCTCCATTGTTTCACAAACTTCTGATCCATGAGGGTCCAACAACCTGGATCCCATGGTCCATATCTCTCTACCAATCAGTGGTCCTGATCAAATCCCGACTTTCCACCTTTCAGGATTTTGGTGGAGTCTTCACCTCCTAACTCTCGATTTTGAATCCCCAAAATGTGTATGCGTCAGATAAATGATCCACGGCCTATCTCGATCCAACAAATCAGGTTGGATGTCGAGATTTCATGACATGCAAGTTCTCAAAACTCTACCCATTGACTTCTAAACCTCCGACTCCTGAATATCCGATTACACTAGATCTACGGTTCAGGCCAGCCGCTAACCAATGGCCCTGATTGAATCGATTATTTACCTTGTGCAACTTTGGGAAATTCTTCGCTTCTATTTTCCCAATAGATGAAACCTCGAAGCTCTATATCAACGACTCTCATTGATTCTAATCTAACAGATACTATTCCTCCTGAGTTTGTGAGTGATGAGAGGTTATCATCCTTATCTTCTCCGCTGATCTACTAGATCTAATGGTTCACGGAATTTCGGTATTCCTCCCTCCGAGAATTCCACCATCCGATCATATTTTCAATGACTTCCAGCCATGAACTTGGCATCAACTCTTCTGGAATCAACCTCTGTGTTCAACCTCCAGATCTTTCAAACTTTAACACAACCTTGTTTCTATATGCTCTCCTTGTGCTCTATATGCACACTCGGCATACAAACTTTCCCCGCTATATTTTCTGAGCTTTTAACTTACTTATAGGACTAGTATCATAGTCATAACTCATACAGATGCTACGCTCTATTTATGGGAACAACCAAAAAGGGTCACTCTTGGGAATTAGCAACAGTCACAAAAAACTCCTCTTAATCTTGTTTAAACATATTATCCTTGTTGTCGATTCTAACCATTATAGGTCAGATAATCTGACCCTACATATGTTCACCAGTCCTCTCAATCATGAGAAGTTATATGCTCGGGGTTTAGTCTTTTAATAATGCAGTAATTATAACTTTCTAAGGATCCTACCAGTCCTCACCATATTTCCTAAATCATGAAGGATTTCTTCATGAGGATCTTAATTCTTACCTAACCAGCCATCTCAATTGCAAGAGACTCTACCTACTTTAGTAGGTAGACATCGTCACACTATAATAGAAAARCTCAGTTCATGTCCCTTTTCTGGCTCGTGCAGCTTCATAGCACAATTTATTCCACCTCTGTTATTCATACTCAGGTCTTATCAGTAATATTGATCAGTGCATCCCTACTCCTATAAGAGTAGTTATCATTTTGACAAAGAAACAATATAATTCCTTTGATGGAATTCCGTAGAAATTCCCAAATTACAATTTCATTCTCCAGTCCTTCTCCTTAAAGAGAAAATGCAGATAACAATATCTCCTTACGTGACTCGTATATGAGCCCAAGCAAGACAAGTGTTGTAACCATGCTCTGATACCAATTTGTCACTTACCCACTATGAAAAAAATAAATTTTTTTCTCTTCTTCAAGGGATAGAATCCTTGAATTCCTACGGGGGCCTAGCATAGGCTAGCTCTTCCCTTATCCACCTCCATGTGATCATTGGTTATGACCATAGGCCAATCCAAGAGGCACCTTTCACATTTCGTCACTCAACGATTCAAGAGAGCCAAGTCTTTCGACTCTTCAAACCCTGAAACCCGAAATCTTACCTTCGATGAGATTGACGACTACGAATATCCCCTTGATCCAATGGTCCTGGCTATATCAAGATTTCGGTAACTGGGAGTTCGAAATGTAGAAACCTAAACCACTGGTCACTCCATTTCCCAAACTCCGATATGCAAGTTCTTGTATGAGATCCGATGATCCTCAATGATTTGGATCCAACGGTCTAGATCTTTTCGGAGTTTCATGAACCGAGAGTTCACGATGCAGCAACTCCAAATCTCTTGTCACTCCAATCCCCAAATTTCGATATGGGAATTCGTGTATGAGATCAACGACCCTCGTTGATCTGGATCTGACGGTCACTATCCCTCCTGAGCTTAACGGTGTTGAAAGACACTCAGTCTTAATCGTGCGTCGGGGTTTTGGATACCAGGATTTTGTGACTTGCGAAGACGAGGGGTCTTGCCCTCTGGTTTCCCGAATTCTGAAATGATGAAATTTATTCACACTAAACTGGCTCATCCACAGAGCGCATCGGGGTTTCGTATATCGAGATTTTGCAACTTTTGAAGATGAGGGGTCTTGCCCTCTGGTTTCTTGGATGCCGAAACGTCGAAAGTTATTCACACTAAATCGGCTCATCCACAGAGTGCATCGGGGTTTCGTATATCGAGATTTTGCGGCTTGCGAAGACGAGAGATATTTCCCTCTTGTTTCCCAGATGTCGAAATGCCGAAATTTATTTACACTAAACTGATGGTTCATATCACTCATGGATCAACAACCATGATCACGTCGCGATTTCATGAGTCGTGAGTTTGTGCAGTCTTACCCTTTGACCACTCCAAGTTGCGATTCAGTGAAATTATACCCAACTGCCACGTGTCCTATGTCGATGGACGGTTCCGAATACTTCAGGAATTTGAGGACTTTGACGAGTCCTCTCTCCCCTCCATGCACCAGGTTAAACCCCATGTGCCTTTTCTGGATCCGACAGCTATCGGTCCCCTGCGCTCAATCTAACGGTTCAGATCTATTCTCTTTTGCACTCTTCTCTGACTATCTAGACGTACACTCCAATGGTCCAGATTTTTCCCTACGAATAGACGATTCGCCCTTAAAGACTTTGGGGAAATCCTCACCTCTATTTCCTCGAATTGAACCAATGGTTCAAATCTAATTTCGATCACGGTCTATTTGTCACTCTTGAGATTTCATACGCTCTGAAACCTCCAAAGGGTTTCTCAACCTATGTACTCCATGCAGGGTTCTTGCACACAATGATGCGATCCTTCCTGAGTTTGTCCAGGAATTAAGAAGTTTTGGGTTTGGTTTGCCTCATAGAGAGCCTGTGCTGATCTACACTACCTCTCCTGAGCTTAACAAACTTCGTCCTCCAAGGGACTCTAAACAATTAGGAGGGTTTGCATGCGTACATGAAACTGTGTCCGGGGTCGACGAACACATAGTTCATGACTCTAGCTTATGCCTCCACAGGACACAAGAATTTACAATAGTAAAATCATCTCCTAACCATATAATTTCTTACTGGCCTAGTTATACAATCAAGAAAAAATATGGGAGATACTATATATCCATTAAGAAATATGCACAATTCCTTAAACATACACAGAATAACCAATTCATACATAGTTACGACTAAATTACATAGGGTAGGAAATGACTTATCTATGACAGGTTTCCGCCAACCAACTGACTATGGGTGTTCATCCTTCCACCCGACCATAGGCACAGAGGCATTCATTCTTAACACTATAGACACCCCCGTTCCAATCCATGATATCACCAGGGAATTCTCACACTTCTCGGGGGTTATTCCTCCATTTTCTCTTCTGTTTGGGTCATGTTCTCTGTAACTCAGAGCTTTCTCTCTCGGTTATGGCCTCGGCGAGGTTTCTTAGATGCTCCTTGGAATCAATCTTACGACCTTCAGTTCGTGACAGTGGAGAGCTCCGCCCATATCCCTTGTGAGCTTACACTCTTTTTTTGTTTGGTGTCTCCTCTCCCGTGTGTATCCCTCTTACCTTGGAAGGTTTGCCAACCTATTATGTTCCTTTTGTTAGAAGGAAGCTTAGGTCTGCAAGTACCTGCGGTACTTCGGGCTAACAACCCTTGTTTCCATTCATGGGGGTGGTTGATAATTCAACCACCAGCCCTTTCTTCATTAATTGATTTCTCTCCTTGGGATCCGAAGGAGGTTGTCATCCTCATCAGGGGAAATTTGGGGTTATTTGTCATAATGAACCCTCTCTTATAGTTTTCAAATTCTTCCTCTAGGGATATCATGGCTAGTACTTTCAACGCTTCAACCCCACATTCAGTTATTTGGCAACTCAGTCAATAATACATTTACATTGTCCTCATGCCTTAGCATGGTAATTCCTATTTTATGATTAATTACAAATTGGGGGAAATAGGGTGTTACAATTCCCTCCCCCTTAATGGAACATCGTCCCCAGTGTTCCTTCTCAAAAACACCTTTCATGACTTTCTCATTCAGCAACTTCAGAAGTCTTGACCCTCGTCCTCAGTCAGGTCCTCTTTCAGGATCTTAGTCTTCGTCATCTGCCTTCAATAATTCTTGGACAACAAGCACATTAATCAAAATTTTGTGCAAAAACATCTTACTGTTGTTCAAAATTCAAAAGGAAATTTTCATAATCTTAGCAGAATACTTATCTGTACAGTTTGTGGATCTGTATCCACATGGTAATTTTTTTATCCATGATCATCACTTTCCTTGATGTACCCATTGGGTGCATGATTCCAATTCAATAGTTCACAAGAGCTATCATGATTTCATCTTCCTTTCCAAGTTTTTTCCGCACGAGAAACTACCCATTGTGTGCATGATCCCAATAGTTTACAAGAATTATTAAGGTCTCCTCTTCCTTTCGGTCACTCACCCTCTAGGCCCAAGCTTAGGCATCCCCTTCACTGTTATACAGTCCCTCAGGTGATCCATCTTTCCCTACCAATTTTTTCTCGCATAGAAAAATTTTAGAGACTCTATTGAGTCTTACAGTAGAGGCATCCCTCAGACTTTCTCTGTCAAGGCATCCCTTTGGCTTGTGTTACCTCAACACAATGTGTTTCAAGTGATCATGACTTATCACGAGGTTCTCATGGCTCAGCAATAGCCTTTTTCATCATCTTCAGCTTTGAAAACCTTCGTTTGTTCCTTCTAGATAGATATTTTCTTCTCACCTGTGTCACAGGCATACAACATTCGTGAGACATCATTATAAATTCCAACTTTCAGAATTTTTATTGCAAATCTGCCACCCACAAATTTTCCAATCTCTTGGTTTATTTTCAGATATGTTCCGTACAGAACCAGATTCACAATTATGGGACTTTCCTTCCCATAACATTTTATCTTAGCAGGAAATTGGTCTTCCTTATCGGCTTACAACATTTCCATACCCAAGACCCTTTCTTCCTGCAATCATTCCTCAGCTAATCAAATTGTTAGTTCTCATGCACATACATTTTTATCGCACCTTTTCAACTTCATCACAACAATTTCATAATTGTGCATACTAACAATCAAATTCACTTTCTCAAAATAAAATACCATTCCTCGCAGTTTGGATCAGCAGGAAATCGGTCTTTCCTATGGGCTCACCTCACTTCCATATCCATGACCCTTTTCTTCCTGCAATTCATTCTTTCCACAGCCAAAATAACTGTTAGTATCCTCTCAACATACCAAACTTTTCAAAACGTAATTCAACATTTCAAAGGGTTTTAACAAATGTGCCAATATCCATGGCCACATTCATACCAAAATGCATTCTTGCATTGATTTCAAGTTTGTCACACTTTATGACAGGTTATTGGCCATGGGTGTTGGAATTTAACCAACCTTTTCCTCACATGCTTTATTTTTTTTCTTTCATTCTTACAACAGGACCATGCTTCCTGAGATAGGTCGATCACGACCCCAAATCGGTATACCAGAACTCAAAGTTTCACATGAAGGCTTTTAAGTACTCCTTGATTGTCAATGCATTCATGACATATCAATTCATGAATTCTTCCAAGGGTTAAAAACAATGCTTACTACCAAGGGTTCATACCTCCATCATTTCGGTTCTTCGTACTGAGTCATACCTTACTTGGGTATCCAAGGCATACAACTACCTTTCGAGTTTATACATGACACTAAGACAATAAAATATTTCAGACGGGGTTCTTACCAAATCCCTTCACACCTTGTGCCACATAGGCACGGATATCTTTATACCGTTTCTTGGCTGGTAGCACCCTCTTTCTTATTTTTACCTCATGACCAGTGCTTTATGGGGACTTTTACAACCCTGTTAACAATCTTTCACTCCCAGCCTTCTCTTGGTCGTTCTCTGTTTGAGGTTGCCCATCATTGGCAACTGTCTTCCTCAATAGCTCCAATTCATTTCTATACACAACATGCATCATCATAGACGCAATTACATTATTCGTAATATTAAACCAAATGCATGTATCATAACATTCGAATTCATAAACATTCTGAAATGTTTCCATAAGTGCAACACAAACAAATTTCGATTGTATCTTCGGCATTACAATCCTTATTACTTATGGTGTCAATACCTTTTTATTTTTATTGGCGTACCAGCTTTCTCATCCAAGGGAAAACATAATACTCAGCGAGGAAAGAGTTGAGGACTCTCCCCTTCTTCCAACTCTTCCTACACCGCCTGGGACTTTTCAGCCCAGCTGAGTTATCTTTAAGGCCTCACTGTCTCTTCTCTACTTTTGCAATTGTACTCCCTGTTAGGATCTTTCTACTCTTTTCCTTGAGCCGCCTTGGTTAGGCCTCACCCTAACCCTTTTTGAGATACTCGAGCATGATTTAATAGAAACTCTTTGCTCATAATGAATCATGAACATGTGCATCCTACACACTTCCATTCAGTTATTAGAATGGTCAATATCATGTTGTTAGTCTTCTATTAATTACATGATTCTTTCAAAATGTAATCCAGGATTCTTATATATGGATAGGTCATGCAGCCCATTGTCCAACCTTCAACAATTTTTTAGGGTTGTGACTATGTTCCTCTGATAGAGTCCTTATACAGTTCCTCCACTAGGAACTCCTTCTATATGCAACTTCCTTGTTGCATATCCATCACTATCTCTGATGGCCTCAAGATTGAATTATCTTCATCTTGTTAATAAGCATTCTTTAAGGGACATAGACATACCTTTCTGGTATTTATTCCAGATTATGCATCAACACATGTTCTAGGTTTTTTCTAACTTACATCCACGATGTACTTAGCTATACTCATAATCATAAGCCTGTGTGTAGTTGCCATAGGTATATTTTACAGCCCACATGCATCTTTACTGTTAAGATCAGTCAATTTAGATTCATTCACAATCCTTCTCATGTGATTCTCAAAGGCATAATCATTTGTCTCTTATTATGAAAAGAGATAATCTTTGCTCATTTACCCTTTCATCTAATTATATTGGTACTTCCTGAGGAAATGGAATACATTCCCCTCAGGCTATTATTTGGAACAGAACTTTCATGACTCCCCAGAATGGAGTCAGCTATGCCTCCATAGTATTCATTTAATCTAGACAGGATCAATATTTGCTTCACGTTTCACTCATCAGGGCAATCATATTGGGCCTCTAGTATACTTATACTCTTACATCATACATGTGCATTACTTGCACGTTTAATATCATTCATACCTTATCGGTATTAATATCAGGCTTCCTATTATGAAGCTTCACAATGCATTAAACTCATGCACTCAATTACAATTGAACAGAGCTAAGTATTCATCATACTAGTTCATGCCTTCTCCTCACGTGACCACCGGCAGTAACCACGATCCGAACTAAAAGACGCTTTGAATTTCGCGATTTCGGGATTTCTGTTGCAATGAATTTTATTTCCTCGATCCCTGAAATCCGAAAACCCAAAAGACCAAGGCTAAGGTTTTCTTGGCTCTTTTATTCACATGACCCTTCGCTCGAAACTTGGGGTCAACTCCTAGACACGCGTCAGGATCCCATGTTTCAGCGAATCCACGAACAATGCTCCACCGTTTCCCAAAATTCTGATCCATGAGGGTCCGGCAGCCTGGATCCCACAGTCTAGGTCTCTCTGCCAATCAATGGTCCTGATAAAATCCTGGATTTCCACCTTTCGGGATTATGGCTAAGTCTTCATCTCCTAACTCTCGATTTCGAATCCCCAAAATGTGTATGCATCAGATCAATGATCCACCGCCTATCTCGATCCAACATCTTAGGTTGGATGTCGGGATTTCATGACATGCAAGTTCTCAAAAA
This sequence comes from Picea glauca, assembly GCA_000966675.3. Classification (NCBI taxonomy): domain Eukaryota; kingdom Viridiplantae; phylum Streptophyta; class Pinopsida; order Pinales; family Pinaceae; genus Picea; species Picea glauca. The sequence continues at coordinate 55,826 of JZKD02S1754558.1, forward strand.
TCTGCCCATTTACTTTTAAGCCTTCGACTCCCAAAGATCCGATTACACCTGATCTATAGTTCAGGTCATCCGCTAACCAACGGCCCTGATTGAATCGATTATTTACCTTGCGCGACTTTGGGAAAGTCTTCGGTTCTATTTTCCCAATAGTCGAAACCTTGAAGCTCTAGATCAATGACTCTCGTTGATTCCAATCTAACGAATATTATTCCTCTTAATTTTTTGAGTGATGAGAGGTTATCATCCTTATCTTCTCCAATGATCTACTAGATCTAACGGTTCACAGAATTTCGGTATTCCTCCCTCCGAGAATTCCACTGTCGGTTCAGATTTTCAATGAATTCCAGCCACGAACTTGGCATCAACTCTTCTGGAATCAACCTCTATGTTCAAACTCCAGAGCTTTGAAACTTTAACACAAGCTTGTTTCTATATGTACTCCTTGTGCTCTATATGCACACTCGGCATACAAAATTTCCCCACTATCTTTTCTGAGCTTTTAAGTTACTTACAGGACTAGTATCATAGTCATAACTCATACGGATGTTACCCTCTGTTTATGGGAACAACCAACAAGGGTCACTCTTGGGAATTAGCAAAAATCCCAAAAAGATCCTTTTAATCTTGTTTAAACAGACTATCCTTGTTGTCAATTCTAACCATAATAGGTCAAATAATCTGACCCTACATATTTTCATCAGTCCTCTCAATCGTGAGGAGTTATATGCTCATGGTTTAGTCTGTTAATAATGCAGTAATTATAACTTTCTAAGGACCCTACCATTCCTCACCAGATTTACTAAATCATGAACGAGTTCTTCATGAGGATATTAATTCTTACCTAACCAACCATCTCAATTGCAAGAGACTCTACCTACTTTATTAGGTATCCATCGTCACACTATAACATAACAACTCAGTTCATGTGCCTTTTCTAGCTCATGCAGCTTCATAGAAAAATTTATTCCACCTCTATTATTCATACTCAGGTCTTATCAGTAATATTGATCAGTGCATCCCTACTCCTATAAGAGTAGTTATCATTTTGACAAAGGAACAATATAACTCCTTTGCTGAAATTCCATAAAAATTCCCAAATTACAGTTTCATTTTGCAGTCCTTCTCCTTAAAGAGAAAATTCATATAACAATGTCACCTTACGCGACTCGTACATGAGCCCAAGCAAGCCAAGTGTTGTAACCATGCTCTGATACCAATTTGTAACATACCCACTACGACAAAAATAAAATTTTTGATCTTCTTCAAGGGATAGAATCCCTGAATTCCTACGGGGGTCTAGCATAGGCTAACTCTTCCCTTATCCACCTCCATGTGATCGTTGGTTACGACCACAGGCCAAGCTAAGAGGCGCCTTTCGCATTTCATGACTCAGCGATGCAAGAGAGTCAAGTCTTTCGACTCTTCAAACCCTGAAACCTGAAATCTTACCTTTGATGAGATCAACGACTGCAAATCTCCCCCTGATCCGACGGTCTTGGCTGTATCGAGATTTCGGTAACCAGGAGTTCGAAATGCAGCGACCCAAAACACTGGTCACTCCATTCCCCGAACTCTGATATGTGAGTTCTTGTAACATATCCAACAATCCTCAATGATTTGGATCCAACGGTCCAGATATTTTCGGAGTTCCATGAACTGGGAGTTCACGATGTAGCGACTCCAAATCTCTTTTCACTCCAATCCTTGAATTCCAATATGGGAATTCGTGTATGAGATCAACGACCCTCATTGATCTGGATCTGATGGTCACTATCCCTCTTGATCTTAAGGGTGTTTAAAGACACTCAGTCTTAATCACATGTCGGGGTTTCGTATACTAGGATTTCGTGACTTGCGAAGACAAGGGGACTTTCCCTTTGGTTTACCAGATGCTGAAACACCGAAAGTTATTCACACTAAACTGGCTCATCCATAGAGTGGATCGGGGTTTCGTATACTGGGATTTCATGACTTCCGAAGATGAGGGGTCTTGCCCTCTGGTTTCCCGGATGCAGAAACATTGAAAGTTAATCAAACTATACCGGCTCATCCACAGAGCGCATCAAGGTTTCATATACTGGGATTTCGCGACTTGCAAATACAAGGGGTCTTTCCCTCTGGTTTCCCGGATGCCGAAACGTCGAAAGTTATTTAAACTAAACCAATGGTTCAGATCACTCATGGATCAACGACCACTACCACATCGCGATTTCATGAATTGTGAGTTCGTGCGGTCTTACCCTTTGACCAATCCAAGTTGTGAGTCAATGAAATGCTACCTAACTGCCACGTGTCCTATGTTGACGGACGGTTCCGAATACTTTGGGACTTTCAGGACTTTGACGAGTCCTCTCTCCCCTACATGCACCAGGTTAAACCTCATGTGCCTTTTCTGGATCTGATGGCTATCGGTCCCCTGTGCTCAATCTGACGGTTCAGATCTATTCTCCTGTTCACTCTTCTCTGACTGTTTGGACGTAGGCTCCAACGGTCCATATTTTCCCCTGTGAATCAGTAATTCTCCCTTCAGGACTTTGGGGAAATCCTCACCTCTATTTCCTCGAATTGAATCAATGGTTCAGATATGATTTTGATCACAGTCTATTTGTCACTCTTGAGCTTTCATATTCTCTGAAACCTCCAAAGGGTTTCTCGACCTCTGCACTCCATGCAGGGTTCTTGCACACAATGGTGTGATCCTTCCTAAGCTTGTCCAGGACTTAAGGACTTCTGGGTACAGTTTTCCTCGTAGAGAGCCTATGTCGATCTGCACTACCTCTCCTGAGCTTAACAAACTTCATCCTCCAAGGGACTCTAAACAATTAGGAAGGTTGGCATGCGTACATGAAACTGTGTCAGGGGTCGACGAACACACAGTTCGTGACTCTAGATTATACCTCCATAGGACACAAGAATTTACGAGTATAAAATCATCTCCTAACCATATAATTTCTTACTGGCCTAGTTATACAATCAAGCAGAAATAGGAGAGATATTGTATATCCATTAAGAAATATGCACAATTCCTGAAACATACATAGTATAACCAATTCATACATAGTTACGGCTAAATTACATGGGGTAGGAAATCGCTTATCTATTACAGGTTGTTGCCAACCAACTGACTGTTGTTGTTTGTCCTTCCACCCGACCATAGGCACAGAGGCATTCATTCTTATCACTCTAGCCACCCCCATGCCAAGCCATGATATCACCAGAGAATTCTCACACTTCTTGAGGGTTCTTCCTCCGTTTTCTCTTCTGTTTGGGTCCTGTTCTCTGTAACTCATAGATTTATCTCTTAGTTATGGCCTCGTCAAGTTTTCTCAAATTCTCCTCGACATCAACCTCATGGCCTTCAGTTCATGACTCGCTTGAGAGCTCCGCACATCTTCCTTGTGAGCTTACGCTCTTTTTTTGTCTGGTGTCTCCTCTCCCGTGTGTATCCCTCTTACCTTGGAAGGTTTTTTGACCTATCCTGTTCCTTCTGTCAAAAGGAAGCTCAATTCTATAGGTCCCTGCGATACTTCGGGCTGACAACCCATGTTTTCATTCATGGGGGTGGTTGATAATTCAACC
>JZKD02S1754558.1:68703-88702 GCA_000966675.3 Picea glauca
TGAATTTTATGATGTTATTTTAAGAGAACCATATATGTGGAAGCATCATATTGTTTATGATCTTGGCCATGTAGTGTCATTATTACTTTGGGGACTCAACTCTATAGGGTACCGAAGGTAGTCCAAACTACTTCAGTCTCTTTGATATTGACGAAGCAATGTAGAAAAGTGGTCTCTTAGACAGGGATATTTATCCTCTTTATGGTTTGGTTGAAAGGTGAACAAAAGGTCACTACAACTACCAAAACCTCTAGCAGCATCAAGTCTCTCTAACAAAAATAGTAGGTAGACAATGTTAGCACATGAAATGTTCAGGAGTCAAAAAAATTATGACATTAGTCCATGTAAGATTCTTGGTGTCATGCTATTTTTCATCATCATATGTATTGTCTCAAAGGTGAGATATCATCATCTTCATTGCATTCAATTCATTATGATTTTCAGGATTGTGTCAAGAAACAACTCTAACAGTTTGAATGGAGCACGCTACTAGAGTTTGAAAACTGGCGCTGTGAACTATATGTAGTAGATGAAAAGGATTGGATGTTTCCACCTAAGTCCCACTCAAGTTTATGAGACACCAGCCCATGTTCAGACACACCAATAACTCCTTTGGGGATTGCATGCTACTCAAATGGTTGATTGAAAATGTAAAACTATTGTATAATGTTCCTGCGTTGCAAACTGTTAAATGATCTATGTGTTGTCAAATATCTACACCATTAAACCCACAACTTTGTTGTCCTAAACCTTTGAAATTTTTAATATTTTTATCCCATAGGGTCATCTTACAGTTTCCTCTTGCAAACAGTAGAATTATCCACTACCAAATTTGAGTTGTGAACTAATTTCCTTTAGCATCTTTCTCTGAAGTTTTCATCACAACTTTCGAATCATGATCTGGGTTCTTCTGAAATTTGGTTTGGAGAAGAACCATATCACCATTGACTAGATGAAAAATACTCATCCCAACCCAGTTTGTATTTTGGGAGAAAAGTAAAAATCATCACCTACAGGAAAGTTCACAGTGCATGTTGTCAAGGGCATTGCGAACTCTAACAGTTTGATAAATTCAAGTTGTGGGAGGGCTTCCAGCTACCAAGGAGGGTTCAAATGACTTCTAAAAGATCATTTATTTGCTAAATAACACCTGCGCCTAAGGTTTATCTCCATTAAAACGTCATGCAATGAGTTGGAAACAGATTTATTAATGACTTCCAACAACTTCGTAAAATGTAGTAGTTTGTTGTATTTTTGTCTCTTTGATTGTTTCCACCTATCTCCAAGGCCTAGAATCCAATTAAAGATATGGGATGTGACCTCCTAAGAATATTTTGGGTGTTATTGTTTATTTAATTAAGGAGGGATCTCTTGGAGGGGGTTAGAGAGGGTTGTATTGAGAGGCTTTTCTTGATGTTTTCATATAACTATGTAAATGAGATTCACTGGAGATTGTAGATTCATAATTAGTTGATGGAAAAAATTTCTATTTGATATCATATTGTTTATTATATTTGGTTCAGATGTCTATGATGACTGTTTTTTTTTAGGTGATTGTTGGATTCATATCAGTGAATGACTTAATATATGTATTATTGCAAGTCCTTGTTCTAAAATTTTATCTTTTGGTTGAGAGGTTCTTAGCCAAGTGATATTTCTTCTAAGTATATGTTTTAGGTTACCTGAATTAAGTTAAAGATATATACTTTCCTTCATATGAAAGTCTTCTTACTCACCACTACCAACGTTTTCACTGGTCAAAGAATTTTGCATGCCTAGATTGGTAAGTTGTGTTTCACTCATTGTATGAAAGCATTTTGAATACTTTTATCCATTCATACATCATCAAAACCAATTTTCAAAAACCATTTTTCAAACTATTGATGGGTATTAGGCTTGCTCTGTAGAAGTATAAGAGAAACTCTTAGTGCTAACAGACAAGATTGTAGAAGAGCACAAAGACATATTTTCCTTTTCTAATGGGGTGCATTTTCACTATCAGTTAAAGAACTCAATTGATTTGACACTCGATGCTCCTCTTCCTAATGTCCTTGTATACATGACTTTTGTTATGGAGAAAGAATAAATCAAACACCAGATCCAAGAGCTAATTATAAAGGGCCACATCAGACCAAGCGCCTCACCTTGCGAGATCCCAATTTTTCTGGTATAGAAGAATGATGGAACATGACGAATTTTTATTGATTATAGGGCCATGAAAAAGATTATAGTCAAGAACCGGTACCCAACCCCCATATTGACGATCTTTTAGATAAATTAAAGGGTGCCAAATTTTTCAGTAAGATTGATCTGAAGTTGGGCTACCACTAGGTGTTGATTGAGAAAAATAATGTATGGAAGACAACCTTCAAGTCTAAACAAGGTCTCTTCAAGTGGTTGGTCATGCCTTTCACCTTGACTAATGCCTCATCCACATTCATGCAGATGATGGATGATATATTACATCCATTCATAAACTCTTTTGTGGTCGTATATCTAGATGATATCCTCATATTTATCAAACCCTGGGAGGAACATTTGAAACATATTAAATATATCTTGGGCACCCCATGACAACAAAAATTATATGCCAATTTAGAGAAGTGCTCCTTCGGCATGAAAAAAATCCAATATTTGGGATACACCTCACAGGACCCCATTGGAAGGTTCGCTCACTCTAATACATCCCTTACACCATTAAAAAATATTTATGTGAGAATTCTTTTTAATTAAGTATTCCCTCTTTCCTTGGCTTCCACCCCATATTTAATGTTGAACTGCTTAGACCATATTTTCCACCTTTGTTGAACACTTCATATGTGGATGAGTAATTGTCCCCTACAAAAATTAATATTGACTGCATTGAACATGTGACAATTGATTAGATCATGGAAACAAAGATGAAGGGTTCCCACCATCAAAACATCCAATTCTATCAGGTCGTTAAAATAGGGAAACTTCTTCACCAATGAAAGTGGCTCACCAGGAGTCAGATTCAACATAAGTTTCCCCATGTGATGGAATGTTTGCATTTTTACAGGAAGAGTGTTCTTGTCATTGATGGAAAGAATAGAAATGACAATGGTATGTTTACAGGAAATAAAAGAAACAATGAGGAAAGCAACAATGATGGAAAATAGGGAAAGCGTAAGCTCAAGAGGCGGAGCGAACAATATGCAGAGATCAAAGCTCAAAAGAGATATTTCTTTGCACTTTCCATAGGTGTAGCCGAGGTCCAAGAGAAGGACACATGGGAGGATAAAAGGTTGAGACCTTTGAACAATTACAAAACATTCTATGTCAGAGAGATCAGAAATATCAGGAGGAATAACGACAATGGTCGTTGGATCACCAATCCTGAATACCCGATGACCATAAGATCAGCTCCCAGTGACCAAAGGAAGTGCAGAGGAGAATTACATATCTGATATGTTGGATATGAGCACCAAGGATCAACAATCGTTGTACCCATAAATAAATGCATGAAGGTTGAGCTTTTGGATGAGCGTATAAGAGAGGACTTGTCAAAGTCTCGAAGTCCCGAAGTAAGCACAGACCATCCATTGTCAACACTAATAGGTGGCACATGATCCTCAACTCCACTTCGAAGTACAAATCTTTGAAGTACCAAATGCTTAAGTCCTGAAGTGGACATAAGACGTTCGATCTGAAAGATCACTTCGAGAGAATTCTCATCCGTCAATCTACTCCAGTGGAAGGATAGTGTAAGTTGAAATCTATGAAGTTCAAAGACATGAAAGGATCATGACCATTGATCCAAAAGGTACATGCGTCGATGGATTGTCATCTCTGGGAAAAATCAAAGGAAGGTTGAAAGGTTGGAAAGTTGATATTTCCAAACCCCGAATACCCGAAGGGATTGTGACCGTTGATTCGAATACCACGCATTGTTAGATCGTGTACTCTAGGTGAAATGCTCTAGGAGAAAGTGGAGTTTGAGAATCGAGACTCCTAAAGCCTGAAAGGCAAAATTGATCTCGTCCGTTGGTTTTGAGGGCCACATGTCACTTGGTTGTTGAGACTAAGGATTGCATGTGGATGAAGGAAAGAAGGAAGGATAAGTCAGCAGATAGGAGTCGTTGATCGAGGAGAACCATCAAGATCATGAGATAGACGGTCCCATTGCATTGCAGGGAGAGAAATTTCTCATGTCTTAATGTTTCGTAGGTGGGACGCAATCGAAACCACGGCTTTGGAGAAATGACACATGGAGGCTCGTAGTGAATTGCAAGGTGAAAACAGAGTTTCCCTCAAACTTCCTATGGATGCACCCACAATCGCATGGTCATGTGAAGTTCATATCATGAGGCCATATTGTGAAATATGGATCTAGTGCTCGCTATAAAAAGTACACGAAGCACATTTTAAATAGGTGTTTGGTCACCATCGATGGTCACATGAAAGGAAGGGGCTTAGAAAGAAAATCTAGTGCCTACTACGAATTGTTTCTCAAGAAGGGAAAAGGTGCCAAAGGAACGAGCCCACATAAGTTCTCTATGTAACTATTGGAAATGAATGATTGTAACTGCCAGAAACAGAGTGATTTTATCTTCCAGAGAATTCAATGATCTTGAGTGTGATCGCTAGAGGAGCTGAAGAGTCTCGAGGTAACTGTCACTAAAGTGAATATTCATCATTTAGATAATTGAAAGATGGAAATGCGTCGAAGATTGTCACTACCAAAGAAGCTGAAGAATCTCCAAATAAGGACCACTGATGAATAACAAACTCAGGATGATCGCCAGAGAGGATGAAGAGTTGAGTGTATGCCCTGGCAGAGGAATTGGCATGATAAATACGCACAGAAAAGAGAAGAGGTGGTTTCTTCTGTTGAGAGCTATTCATGTGGGTAGAAGCATTCTATGTGGAAGAGACAAAATGCACAGAAGAGGCATAGCACATTGAATGGAAATAATACACAGAGCATAAAGTGAAGAAGAAAGAGATAGAGAAAAAATGCTTATCTAAAAGAGGAAGACAAAGTTGAGGTGTGCATTCAGAGAAAGAGCGGAAGAACAAAAATCTCAAGGAGATGTGAGTAGGAATACATTGATGCGGTTAGAGAAGAGTAGTGCAACATAACAATGATGAGACTGGTAATCCTTTTGAAAAACACTATATCACTATAATAAGTTTCAGAAACAAAGTTTTTATATTCAGGGTGGTAGGGAGGTGCTAGGGAGGAAAGTTGTCCTGAGAGTTTCAAGTGGGTGCTTGAACACATGGATTTGTAGCTTCCATCTGGTTGTAGCAAAAAAAACCAGGGTGGTAGGGTGGTGCAAGGGATAACTATTGTTCTATGTTATACAGGTTGGTGCCTATGCAACTGGAAGTTGGTGCTTCCATCCAATTGGTGCTGGAATAATCGAGGAGTTGGTGCTTCCTTCTAGTGGGTGCTAGAGAAACCAAAGAGTTTGTGCTCTCAACAAGTTGCATCTTGTAAAATAGAGATTTAGTGCTCATAAGAATGATAATGTACAGAAAATAAAAGATTACTTATCATATCAAGAAGAAGAGGTTTTTCCCTTTATGGTTTTCCTCAAGAAATATATGCCTTTTTATATTTCATGTGTGTGTGATTGATGTTAAATACTCTATAGCTTACTTCCTTGCATTATTTTGATTGTCATTGATTGTTCTATAAGGAGTTTTAAAATGGGAATAATTGTTTAAGAACAATATTAATTGATTCAACCCCCCCTCTCAGTTTCCCAACAATTGGTATCAGAGCGGGTTCCTTTTATTTAAAGGTAGATCAATAAGCTTAAACATGACAAGTCATGAAGGAACTTCAACCAATAAGAACCTACATAATGGCTTTAGGTGCAAATGTCTGGGATGTGGTAGAGACTGGTTATGTAAATCCAGCCGTACTAGCTAATAAGGATGGCAAGCTAGAATTCAGCTTCAACGCTAAGGCTATGAATGTTATTCTGAGTGGGATTGCAGAAGTAGAATTTGTAAAAGTTATGCACTTAGAATCTGCCAAAGCAATGTGGGACAATCTCATTAGTAGTTATGAAGGTAATGAGAAGGTAATGGATGTCAAGCTTCAAACCTACATATTACAGTTTGAACAACTAAAGATGAATGAGGATGAGATAGTTAATAAATTTTTCTTAAGAGTTGAGGAGCTTGTGAATGCCATGAAAGGTCTTGGTGAGAAGACTAGAGAAGTATTATTAGTTCAAAAGATCTTAAGACCTCTGCCTGATAGATTCAATCGAAAAGTTTCTGCAATAGAAGAACTGAATGATCTTAAGACTCTATCTATTGATCAACTTCTAGGAAATCTAACTTCTTATGAAATGAGGATTAGTAAAGATAAATCTACCACTAGAGAAACATCATTTAAAGCAGATAAGAATGAGGATTATGATCCTGATGAAATTGAAGAAAAATTTGTGAGAATACTAAAGAAAGGATCAGGCAAGTACTAAGGCAAGTTTCCCTTCAATTTTTTGAATTGTGTAAAGATAGGTCACTTTGCATCTAAGAGTCCACACAAGAAGAAGGACCATAAATCTGAAGGTGAAGAGAAGAACAATTCCAAAAGATTTGATAAAAAGAAAAGTTTATGTGTAAACATTAATGACTCTTTAGAAGACATAGATAATGACTCTTCCTGTGAAGATAATGTAAATGACTTTGTGCTTATGGCCAAAGAGGATTATTATAATAAAATCACAGGAATTGATGTTGATGATGAAGAATTTGTGGTTGACTTGGATAGAGAGATGATCAGTGCTTTGGAAGAGATTGACAGACTCAGACTTAAGAAGAGAAAGAAAAAAAAATTGTTGATACAGTTTGAGAAAGGTAGTAAAAAACCTGATGAAGATTTTTCCCTGCTAAAAGTGGAATTAGAAGAGGCAAATAAAAGAGAGGGCATTCTGAAACAACAATTATCATAGAAGAAGGCAATATGTGAAGCTATGGAAGAAGAAGTAGTGAAAACTAGAAAAGAGTTGGAGAAGTTTAAATCCTTGGATCACTAGAATCTATCAAGTATCAAAGCCTTAGAAGGATTAGCCACTATTCTTAATCATAAAAGGAGTCCAAAGTTGAAAATTGGTTTGGGTTATGAAGAGGTATCAAGTAGTGGTCATCCAAGCAACAAATAACCCATCAAGTTTTTCAAATCTACAACCAATGACAACATCAAACCTGTAGAAACAAAGGAACATAATCAACCACCAAGGATGAGTAAAGAAAAAGGTTCCAGAACTGAATCTATAGAACAAATAAATAATACATCCTCTGGTCAAGGAAATCATCAACATGGAAGAAATCGACCTGCTGAAAGAAGACAACCATTTTCCAGGTACAAAGATATTTTCTATGGATATTGTTTCTACTATTCTAACTTTGGCCACAAAGTTGTAAATTGTTCCTTAAGATTTATACATGAGAAATCAATACACCCAATGAATAAATATCTACCACAACAAAGAATGAGACAGCCAAGTAACAAATGACCACATATTGCAAATTTTCTAATTAAGTTTAGAAACATGAAACCGAGGAGGACAAGAAATAATGAACAACCAATGAGTAGACAATGTTGCACCAATTACTTTGACCTATTGAACAATGAGATCGAATAATATAAATTTCATAACTTCGGCACCAAAGCTGCAAAATTCCATTTGAAGAATTACAAATCAGATCCAAGGATAAAACCCTTAGCTAAAAATGATAACACTTGGAAAAAGAAAGATAGTGAAAATTGTGGTCTAGTACTTTCAGCTCAAAAACAAAAAGACCCCTGGTATATAGAAAGTGGATGTTCCAAACACATGACTGAAAATAAGGATAATTTTTTGTCTATAAATAAAAGAAAAACAAGAAATGTAACCTCTGGAAATGATGAACCAAGTAAAATCAAAGTAAAGGGATGGTAAGGTTGAGTAATGGTAAAGGAAAAGCCCAGGATGTTCTTCTTGTAGATGGGCTAAAACATAATTTTCTTAGTGTAAGTCAAATATGTGACAGAGAATGTGAAGTGTTGTTGTTCACTTCCAAATATTGTAATATAAAGTCTGTAAACTCAGGACAAGTGGTGGCTAAAGGCATAAGGACAAATAATGATGTTGATATTGAATCCTCCCCTGCAAGAAAATAAGAAGAAGACTTAGATACAGTAAAAGAATGTTATGTTAGCATTTATCCCATGGAAGAAGTAGAAGAAGAATCATGTCATAAGCTGGAAGCAAAAGTTGTGAATCTTAGAAAGAAGTTTGTGAAGTCAAACACCCAAATAAAGTTCTTGAATAGTTCCATGATCTTGGATGAGATCTTGGATAGTCATAGATCACCAAATGATAGATTTGGTCTTGGATACAACAAGGAAGAAATCAGTGGTCTTAAGAAACCCGATGCAAGTCCTTCATTTGTAAAGGGTGAAGACAAGTCTGACATGGGTCCTTCATTTGTAAAAAGGGAGAGTAGGTATGAATCGGGTTCTTCATGTTCAAAGAATGAAAGAAATACTACAATATTTAGAAGATCAGACCAAGAAAGACACCCAGAAGCTACTAATACACCTCAAAGTAAGTATAGAAGAGAGACACCTTCATGGATGAATCAAAGGAGGTATGAGAGAATTTGTAATGGTTATTATTTTTCCTTGTGATTAATATGGTCATAAAAGCCTTGGATTGTAGGCATCATAGAAGAAAAATGTAGTTGTTGTAATAGAAGATTAGAGAACAAAGTTGAAGAAACCAGGACACTAACATATGTGGATAGCAAACACTGTACAAGTGAAGTTAATTGTTGCAAAAAGAATTGCAGTCATGTGACAAGAATAGTATAAACTTTCTTAGATGAATTTAGAGCAATGTACAGTAAAGAACCATCTTGGATAAATATAGATACATATGGTTAGATATCAAGGAAGATCAATGGGTAGATCCAAGGGTTGTTTGAAAATATGAGCTACAATTGTATAGTGTTCTAGTAGGAGAACGACATCCGCAGCAACAACATTCTAATGTACAACATGATATACATGACATCGCGTATAGATAACAAGAGGAGAGACCTTGTCAAAAAAAAGAGAGAGCTAACCTTTAGAAACAAAGGGGGAGTCATTCAATTATGACAAGAAAATCTTGATGAAGGAGTCTCAGTAAGAGAGATGAGAAATATTGAGTATACTACAGAGGACACAGCTGAAGATGAAGCTGAACAGGTCCAAGAATCTAGTATTTGATTCCAAGACCAAGCACATCCCCATAAAATACCATTTTCTGAGAGAGGAGGTCACCTATAAGATTGTTCAGGTTCATTACATTCCAAGCATAGAACAAATTGAGGACATCTTTACTAAACCCCTATCCAAGACACCATTTGAATATCTTTGTCAGAAGCTAGGTGTCATCTCTTCTCTCACCTAAGAGAGTCTATCCTCTCAAGGGGAGTTTGTGTTGGTTGAATATCTGATACCTCCGAAAAGTACTGCAACAACTCATGGGGAGCATGTTTTCTTTGAAATTTATGTCAAAGGGGGAGAAAAGGTGTGGTCTGGATGCTATAGTTGGAGGTCTAAGTAGAATAGTGCAGTCCTTCAGGGTTGCCATTAATGCCAAAATGGGATATTTTTGGCATGTTTACAGGCAGAGTGTGCTTGTCATTGATGGCAAGAACAAAAACAATAGTGGTATGTTTACATCCAAGAACAACAACAACGACGGTATGTTTACAGGAAAGAAAAGCAACAATGAGGAAAGCAACAATGAGGAAAGAAGAAATGATGGAAAACAGGGAAAGCGTAAGCTCAGGAGGAGGAGCGAATAGTATGCACAGATCAAAGCTCATAAGAGATAGCACTTTTCTTTTTCTAGAAGTGCAGTCGAGGCCCAAGAGAAGGGATCGTAGGAGGAGAAAAGGTTGAGACCTTTGAAAACTTAGGAAACCTTCTAAGTCAAAGAGATAAAAAAGATCAGGAGGAATAAAGACAGTGGTCATCGTATCACCAATCCCGAATACCTGATGATTGTAATATCAATGCCCAGTGACCAGAGGAAGCATAGAGGAGAAGTATAGATCTGATCCATTGGATCTGAGCACTGATGATCAACACTCGTTGGATCCAGAAATAAATGCACGAAGGTTAAGCCTTTGGATGAGCGTAGGAGAGTGGACTTGTCAAAGCCCTGAAGTCTTGAAGTAAGTAGGGATCGTCCATCGTCAATACTGATAGGTGGCACACGATCCTCAAATCCAAAGAAAATCACTTCGAGGATTTCTTTTCAGTTTGAGACTTCAAAAACCTGAAGTCCGAAGAGCCGGAGAGCCGGAGTAAACGACAGTCATCATATCAGTTTGAGGTGGTAGGACATAATAAGCTACAAGAGATTCATCGCAGAAAGATTGAGTTGTTGATCTAAGATATTGGTCAACAAACAAGATTCACTTCAGATCTAAATATGTGAGGAGGTTACACTCTTGAAAGCCTGAGAGTTGAAATTCCCAAAATGAGAATTTTCATCAGTCGTTGGATCATTCTATGTGGAAGGATAGGATAAGCTAGAAGAGTTTCATCACAGATAGATCGATCCATCTATCTAGGATCATGATCAACGAATGACATTCACTTTGTATATAAAGATGTGAGGAGTTTACGCTTTGGAAATTTTGATATTTGAAATACTCGAAACTCGAAAATCCGAAATGAATAAGGACCATCGGATTTGGAGGACATACGATGACTGTTGGATCAGGGTTGTTGGTCTGCAGACCATGTCAGCAAGGAAATGCAATAGAACATGTCTACAATAACATGTGGCAGACCATGTCAGCAAGACTACGTCAGCAAGGACATGCAACAGACCATGTCTACAAGGACATGTGGTAGACCATGTCAGCAATAGTACGTCAACAAGGACACGTGGCACAATCCGACAATGACAAGTGTTAAGTTGATTCAACATTTCATGTATGTGCAAATCAAAAACTTGAGTGACATGTGGTAGCTACTAAGCTTATGGCACATCACCAAGTGATGTAAGTAAGTGATGTCAATCTAGGAGTTTTACTTCGGGAGATTTACCACTAGCAAATGAAAAAATATTTGAAGTCCTGAATGCCGAAGTCCCAAAGGGGACATGAGACGTCTGATCTGAAAGATCACTTTGGGAGAATTCTCATCCATCGATCTACTCCAGTGGAAGTATAGCGTAATTTGAAATCTCCAAAGTCTGAAAACGTGAAAGGATCATGACTGTTGATTCAAAAGGGACACGCATCAGTGGATTGTTAGCTCCAGGAAAAATCAAAGGAAGGTTAAAAGGTTGGAAATTTGAGATTTCCAAACCCCGAATACCTGAAAGGATTGTGACCATTGATTCAAATACCACATTTCATTAGATCATGGAATCCAGGTGAAATGCTTCAACAACAAGCAGAGTTTGAGAATCGAGACTCCCGAAGCCCGAAAGGAAAAATTGATCTCGTATGTTGGTTTGGAGGGACACATGTCACTTGGTTGTTGAGACTAAGGATCGTGCGTGGATGAAGGAAAGAAGGAAGGATAAGTCAACAGATCGGAGCCATTGATTGAGGAACACCGTCAAGATCATGAGATCTACGGTCTTATCGTATTATGGGGCCAGAACATGCTCGGGTCTTAATTTTTCGTAGGCAAGTTGCAATCGAAACCATGGTTTTGGAGAAAAACGCATGGAGGCTCATAGTGAATTGTGGGGTGAAAAGTGGGTTTCCCTCAAACCACCTATGGATGTGCCCACAATCACATGGTCACATGAAGTTCATAGTCCGAGGTCATATCGTGAAATAGGGAGCTAGAGCTCGCTAGACCAAGTAGTCGAAGTGCCTTTGAATAGGCATTTGATCACCGTCGATGGTCACATGAAAGGAAGGTTCTTAGCAAGAAAAGCTAGCGCCTACTGTGAAATTTTTCTTAGGAAGGGAAAAGGTGCCAAAGGAACGAACGCGCATAATTTCTCTTTGTAACTAACGGAAAGGACTGATTGTAACTTCCAGAAACAGAGTGATTGTATCTGCCAGAGAATTCGACGAGCTTGAGTGTGATCGCCAGAGGAGAGGAAGTGTCTCAAGGTAACTGCCAGTGAAGTGAAGATTCATCATTTAGACAATTGACAGATGGAAATGTAGCGAAGACTGTAATTTCCAAAGAATCCAAAGAATCTCCAGATAATGACCACTAATGAAGAACAGACTCAGGATGATCACTAGAGAGGAAGAAGAGTTGAGTGTATGCCCTTGCAGAGGACTTGGCATGATAAATACATGCAGAACAAAGAAGATATGGTTTCTTCTATTAATATTTATTCATGTGGGTAGAAGCATGTTGTGTGAAAGAGTTGAAACACAAATAAGAGGAGTAGCGCATTTCATGGATATAATACATAGAGCATAAAGCGCAGAAGAAAGAGATAGAGAAAAAATGATTATCTGAGAGAGGAAGAGAAAGATGAGGTGCACATTCAGAGATAGAATAGAAGAACAAAAATATCAAGGAGATGTGAGCAGGAAGACACTGATGCAGGAAGTGAAGAGTAGTGCAATAGAACAGTGATGATATTGGTAAGCCTTTTGACAAGCATTGTATCACTATAATAAGTTTCAAGAACAAACTCTAGGGAGGACAGTTGTCCTCATAGTTTCAAGTGGGTGCTTGAACACAGGGAGTTATAGCTTCCATCTGGTTACAACCAGAAAAACCAGGGTGGTAGGGTGGTGCAAGGGAGAACTATTGTTCTCTGTTATATAGGTTGGTGCTTGTACAACTAGAAGTTGGTGCTGGAATGATCAGGGAGTTTGTGCTTCCTTCTAGTGGGTGCTATAGAAACCAGGGAGTTGGTGCTTCCTTCTAGTGGCTGCTAGAGAAACTAGAGAGTTGGTGCTCTTGATAAGTTGCATCTTGTAAAACAGAGGTGGTAGTGTCACAATGAGTTGGTTCTCATAAGAATGATAATTTACAGAAAATAAAAAATTACTTGTCATATCAAGAATAAGAGGTTTTTCCCTTTATGGGTTTCCTCAGGAAATATTTGCCTCTGTATATTTCATGTGTGTGTGATTGATGTTAAATACTCTATAGCTTACTTCCTTGCATTATTGTGATTGTCATTGACTATTCTGTAAAAAGTTTTAAAACAGGAATAATTGTTTAAGCACAGTAACAACTGATTCACCCGCCCCTCTCAGTTTCCCAACATGGAGGAACTTGATGCAATAGGGACCATTTCTTCCTAAGTGGGGAGGAATGATCTAGGTGGATATTGGTGGCCACCCACATATTACAACAAATAATAATGGTTCCACATCTTGGAAATTGTTCTACAGTGTTTTGGGTACCAAACATTTGATGTCGTTTTGAGGCCCTAAATGACATTTTTTGGCATGCTACCACCTAACATGTAACCTATGTTCGATGCTAGTACATTCATAACATGTACTTATTAGCTATACCTTTTCGATGGGACACCGAGTTCCCCAAACAAATATTATATGTAAATGTTACACCCTCAGGAAGTTGATGTATCAACTAACCACATCAAGGCCCACAAACTTTTTTTTGTTTCATATTCTAGGGTTAGGGTTTTGTATTTTTAATGTCTTATAATTGATGATTTATGTTAAAATTTTGTTTCATCCTCTTCGTAATCATCTTGTTTTGAATGAGAATAGCCAACACATATCTCTCTTCAGGGATAATCTACCACGATTCTAGAGAGGTTGTGTGATTTTCATTTTACAGTCTTTTTCATTCCAAAATCTTCTTGTGTTTCCTTGTTATATCTCTATGTTCGTGTCATTCTCAATATAATTTGGATCACAAGGCTATGGAATTTAGTTGGTAGGTAATAAACACCAGAGATATGTAATAATTGACCCGAACTTTTATCATTCTTGATGTATGACTACCCTGTAATACTGCACTTGCCTCTTGGGATAGCTAATCCCAAGGAAATGAATTTATATTTAAATTATTTTGGAATGTGACTAGGAACTCATTCATACCAGGTATAAATTATTACTCATATCCTATCAAACTTTAAAGTTCAATGGAACCTAATTAGACTTTTTTATGGCACTTCTTGAAGTAAAATTTTTGGGTTTTGGAAGCAATCTTATCGTAATAATATCTTATGTAAATATGTTGGATTTACTTCACACAAACCTAGGATTTATTTTTACTAAGGTTATTCCTTGTTTATTAGTCATAATTAGTCATTATCCAGTCTCCTATATTTTAGGGGAGAATATTCCACCTAGAGAATATTCTCTTTCAGTTGACACTTCAGTTTGACTTGTTGAGTTGAGTTTAGATGTTGCATTGGTTTTTTCACCATGCAACATTGGGATCATCACCAACTCACTACTCTTTGTTCAGTCAGATAACTGAAGACTAGTTGACTAGTTAACTCAGCTAGGTGGTAGTTCACTCCCGTAACTGCCCGAGAGACTAGAATAGGTGGCAGATTACTCTTGTAATTGTTGGTGTGTGTACAGCTCAATCTATACCACCACTATGGATCATTAGTTACTCATTTATCCTTTACATATTGTAAATTATTCACTCTTTGAGTGTGGAATACGGTTAATGAGAATTATTTCCATTATTTCTCTCCTTCTTCTTCTTTTTCCAATTCTCTTTGCAAATGTGTGTATCGTTGTTTATCTAGATCTATTCTGTGCAATTTCAACACATTTACATGGTATCAGAGCTGATTGGATGCTAAGGAAAAGATACACCAAATCATTTTTTGCAGGTACAAAAGATTGAAGACAACAAAAGATGGATTATTCATCGGAAATACTTCTCACGCCTCATAACTATTTGGAATGGAAGCCAAAGATTCTACTTCTTCTCAGAAGTAGAGGCTTATACCAAATATCCATGGTAATGGAAGTAGATCCTGATTCTATCGATGATAAAAATGACTTTCTCAATAGACAAGATATGGCCATAGGAAGTATCGACATGTCTGTTTCTCCCAAACTTTTCCATCAAGTATATAAAGAATCACAAGGATTAACTCCAAATGAATTATGGACCAGATTGGAGGTACTATTTGGGAATAAAGAATATTGTGAATATTTCATGCAGGAGGTCAAACAGATAGAGCCAGAAGAGAAGCCATTAGAAGATCAAGAGTCTTGTTATGAAGAGTCTTCTACAAACGTTTTTGCAGAAATTTGTATTCCATTAATTGAAGATGATGTCTACTCCATTTTAGATTTGTTTTCTGAAATTCATGTGGAATATATATGGCATGCATATCAAGAGTCACATGCAGACACTTGTTCATGCACCATGCATGCATCTCATGAGTCAAAAAGGGAGACGCACACATCAGATGCCATTCTGATATTTTTTGAGAAAAAATTGCAGAAACAAATTGGATATTTGAATTCCTCTCGGGAAAATATCCAATTTAAAAAATAATTCGTCCAAAACAGAGTCTGAAAAGTGAAGTTATGATCATTTTAAAATCAACAAAATTTCATCATTTTTCTGGAAACAGTCGTACGGTTTTCAAAATTTCATACAAAATTTATTTGGATATTATTCATTACAAGAAGATAAAGTGGATATGTGTGGAAATATCAATGATTCATATACTTCATCAGATCTATGCAGACATCTACATCTTCAACAAAATCTTCAAAGAGCACAAACTTGCACAATTGCAAGGTCTTCTTGGTGTGAAGCACATGGTTTCTTAGCAACTGCCTTTTGTTCCTTATCATTTTTTATTTTATGCATTGTAATTTGAGGGGGGGGTTTGTTCGCATGAATTTTTCCCTCTTTCCTCATTTAGTTCAGTGTATCTTTTGTATTTGGGTACCTAACATGGCCTCATAGTTGGGACCCATTCTTTATTTTCACCATAGTGATGTTCAGGGGGGGTGTTGGAGTTACTTCACACACAACTAGGATTTATTTTTCCTAAGGTTATTCCTTGTTTCTTAGTCATAATTAGTCATTATCCAGTCTCCTATATTTTAGAGAAGAATATTCCACCTGGAGAATATTCTCTTTCAATTGACACTTCAGTTTGACTAGTTGATTTGAGTTTAGATGTTGCATTGGTTTTGTCACCATGCAACATTGGGATCATCACCAACTCACTACTCTTTGTTCATTCAGTTAATTGAAGACTAGTTGACTAGTTAACTCAGCTAGGTGGCAGTTCACTCCCATAACTGCCTGAGAGACTAGACTAGGTGGAATTTTACTCTTGTAACCGTTGGTGTGTGTCCAGATCAATCTATACCACCACTATGGCTCATTAGTTACTCATGTATCCTATATATATTTTAAATTATTCACTCTTTTAGTGTGGAATACGGTTAATGAGAATTATTTCCATTCTTTCTTTCCTTCTTCTTCTTTTTCCAATTCTCTCTGCAAATCTGTGTATCATTGTTTAGCTAGATCTATTCTGTGCAGGTTCAACACATTTACAAGATATGCATGACTATGTCGAGTGTGTCACCAATATTTTTTTAGTGACAACCCATCCCCATAATTTATTAACTTTTCTTCTAACATCCTTTCTCTAAGTGAAGGAATCATGGCCCCCCCTTACCTTTGTTTCACTCAAATTTCAAGCCCTTTTTTTATCAAATCATGATCCTTTACAATTACATATTCCCTTCAAAGATATTGTAGTTGATTAATAGAGAAATTGGAACAATGTTGTACCCAATTCTCTATGGGAAGATAGGGTGACACCCAAATATCCCATAGGAGCATGCCCTTATTTCCTTGTTTATGGAAAATAAAATGTAGTTCCCCAAATGTGTTATTTCCTTCTCTTCAACTGACCCAACAATCATGTGGGAAAAACTTCCTTGTCCTTCAAAGGAGAGTAGATACATTGGTTAAATTAGAATAAGAAAGAGGGAAACAAAAGACAAAATTTGTTGCATATCATGAAATCATAAAGTTATGGTTTTATAAGAAATATGCCAGGGATGATAATTTTCAAATAGTTGATATGGTTCTAAAATGGGATAATCCACATCAAGACAAAGGGAAACATTCCAAGTTCCAAAAATTGTGTCTTCATCCTTATCTAGTTAAAAAAAAGATTGGGTTAGGAACATATATATTGAAAAACCTCAAAGGAGAGGTATACCTCCTTCTTTTAAATGGCCAAGTCCTAAAAATATACTTCAATTAGTTGCCCCAAGATAGATGAACTGTACATAAATAATGGGTTTTTTCTTTCATTTATTGTTTTCCTAGGTTGCTTAGATTTCTTTTATATTGTTCTTTGTCTTTTGTTTGTTTAATTCATATTTTATTTTGAGCAACATTTTAAAGTTTTTTACCTCCTAAAATTCCTTTCCTACTTCTCTTTAGAAAAAAATCATTGTTCCTAACATTTAGTTCTTACAATGACATGGCATACAATAACTCCGGGCCATAGAGAAATGCTTCTAACAATGACAGAAGACACTAATTTTTCCTTTGTTTCTATGATTACCTCAATCTAGAATTCAAGCCTCAAACTATGTATAGGAACATTGTTGAAGCTACAAGAAAGAATTAACATATTAGAACTTGGTTAGGTATAGGTAACGATTCACATTCAAAGGGACCTATGCACTCACACTCAACCAAAGGGACGATGTTTAGAACAAGAAGCATGTGGATGTTTTCAAGAATTTTGCATGAGGAAGTAGCTTATCTCTAAATAAAAATATTTAAGAAAATATCACAAGCATGTGTCATACTGCATCCCTTTAAAGGAAGATTGAAATTCCCCATCCACCTCCCTCTAACAATAAAACAAAGAGGAAATCATGTTCAAAGGTAAAGGATTAGGAAATGAATTTCAGATCATGCCAAACATGCAAGTATCTCCATCGGGGCTATCAACACTCAATGGAAGTGGAGAGAGTCTTCTGATAATCAGGTGAATCTATCAGGGTGATCCAATTTGATACTGGTGGCCACCCACATGTTCCTCTAATTCATAATGGTTCCACATCTTGGTAGCTTTTCTACATTTTTTGGGTCCCAAACTTTTAGGGTTGTTTTGAGGCACTAAAAGATGTTTTTTTCACACAGAAGCTCCTAACATGTAGTCAAATATATATGCTATTCCATTCATAATTTTTACTTCCTGGCTAAACCTTTCTGATGGGCTATCAAAAATTCCAAACAAAGATCGTATGAAAAATTCATGCCCCTAGGAAGTTGACGTATAAAATAACCATATCAGATCCCACAAACCTTTTGGTGTTTCATCTGTCGAGGTTAGGGTTTTGGATGTTTATCATTTTCTCATTGATTTTTTGTGTTAAAATTCCTTTTCGGCCTCTTTGTAATCATATTCTTGTGAATGATCATAGCTGACACATTTCTCTCTTTAGCGATAAGATAACACCATTCTAGATAGCTCGTGTGCTTGCATTTTACAATATTTTCTATTTCAAACAATCATTAATAGAATCTAATATTAATTGTATTATTATGCTTCTTGCAATATCTTTGTGTGTTTCCTTGTTATGTATCTTCCTTCATGTCATTCTCAATATATTACATATTAGTGGTATTGGAGCAACCTTCTCTTTGTTGTTTCTCTATGCATGTCCCCGACAAGGTTAGGCTATGGAGAGTTAGGTCTTGAACAAGACAAGGTTGTGGAATGACACTCCTTATAGCCCAAGAAGAATACCATGGTAGAAGAAAAGAGAGATGATGTATTAGGAGATCTTATCAGATTTTTTCTAGAGGAATCCCTCGCATGACAGAGGAATGCGATGATGTATAATTATTCCTAGATCCTTGAACAATTACCAATAGTAATAGAGGAACCTTCAATCAGTAGTCACTTCAATGGTGCGACTCCCTTTAAGGTACAAGTTAACTTTGATATTCCTTTATCTGAAGGTTAGATAAATGTCGATGCTTTGTAAAATATGTTGATTTTTATATAAGGTTATTTCTCTATCCAAAAAATTTCCAATAGTGAAAACAACACCTTCATGCCCCTTTCCCATGTCATACATTGGTGGGAGAGTTATTGTGAGCAACATGGTGGAGATGAGTCTACAATGTTTTGGACAGGACCCTCTTGGGCGCATTTTGTTGATTCCCTCAAGGAGAAATACTACCTTATTGGAAAATATGATGACCAATACATGAGATGGACAAATTTGTGTCAGGAGAGAGACCAGACGGTGTTGGAGTACACCAAGATATTCCATACCTTGTTCACAAAGATAGGTATTAAATACTATGAGTGGTAGTTGGTTTCAAAGTACCACAGTGGCCTACATAAGTATATCCAAATAGATATGGAGTTTCTGGACATCTCCTCATTGGGAGCTTCTTACCAATATATTTTCAAGATAAAGCAAAAGTTCAAGAAAAAGAATAAGTGTGATTTTGTTATGAAAACCCATTGTAGTAGAAGCATGATAAAGGTGGCCCTAAATCCTAGAGAAAAGGATAGAGTAAGGATTTCCAGGCCCAAGAAAACTAGTCCAAGAAGTTGAAGGACACTAGAAAGTGGTGCGATTTCCAAAAATACCCTTGGAACAACATTGATGAAGGTTTCTCCAAATAGTCATTGTTGGATGATACAAAAACCTCTGATTCAGATGCTGACATAGACTCTAATTCAAAACTAGTTAAGGGAAAATTGATCATTGACAAACAACCCAATCTCATTATCGCTACCATAAACATACATCCAGTGGAACCAAAGTAGCTTGAAGAAGGGGAGTGCCTCTTCCACTCACAAATGTGGGTGAAGGGGACCCAAATCCTTTCATTATGGACAACTATATCTAGAAGAAGGTAATCTCAACAGAGGTCATCAGGAGGTTGAACCTAACAATGAATTTCCACCCTTATCCATGCACCATCGATTGTCTTAGCCAGGGATGAGACATCTATGTCAAGCATCAATGTTTCCTGTACTATGAAATCAATCCCTTCAGAGAAAAGGTATTGTGTGAT
>JZKD02S1754558.1:88794-101687 GCA_000966675.3 Picea glauca
TCATTATTACTTTGGGGACTCAACTCTACAGGGTACCGGAGGGAATCCAAACTATTGTGGTCTCTTTGATATCGACAAAGCAATGTATAAAGGTGGTCTCTTAGATAGGGAGATTTATCCTCTTCATGTTTCAATCAAAAGGTGAACATAAGGTCTCTACAACTGCCAAAAACCTCTAGCATCATGAAGTATCTTTAACAACAATAATAGGTAGACAATGTTAGCACATGAAATGTTCAGGAGTAAAAAACATTCTGACATTAGTCCATGTAAGATTCTTGGTGTCATGCTATTTTTCACAATCATATGTATTATCTTGAAGGGGAGATATCATTGTCTTCAGTTCAGTCAATTCATTATGATTTTTAGGATTGTGTCAAGAAACAACTCTAACAGTTTGAACGGAGCGTGCTACTAAAGTTTGAAAAATGGCGCTGCGAACTGAATGTAGTAGATGAAAAGGATTGGATGTTTCCACCTAAGTCCCACTCAAGTTCATGAGATACCAACACATGTTCAGACACACCGGTAAATCCTTTGCTGATTGCATGCTACTCAAATGGTTGACTGAAAATGTAAAATTAGTGTATATTGTTCCTGTGATGAAAATTGTTAAATGATCTATGAGTTTCCAAATATCTCCACCATTAAAACCCACAAATTTGGTGTCCTAAACCTTGGCAATTTTCAATATTTTTATCCCACAGGGTCATCTTACAGTTTCCTCTTGCAAACAATAGAATTATCCACTACCAAATCTGCGTTGCGAACTAATTTCCTGTAGCATCTTTCTCTGAAGTTTTCATCGTAAATTTTGAATCACGATCTGGGTTCTTCTGAAATTTGGTTAGGATAAGCACCATATCACAATTGACTCGATAAAAAATACTCATCCCAACCTAGTTCATATTTTGGGAGAAAATTAAAAATCATCACCTATAGGAAAGTTCACAGTGCATGTTTTAAACTGCGTTGCGAACTCTAACAGTTTGATAAATCCGAGTTGTGGGAGGGATTCTAGCTGCCAAGGAGGGTTCGAATGACTTCTAGAAGATCATTTATATGATAAAGAACACCTACACTTAAGTTTTATCTCCATTAAAATCTCATGCAGTGAGTTGGAAACAAATTTATTAATGACTTCCAACAACTTCGTAAAATGTAACATTTTGTTGTATTTTTGTCTCTTTTATTCTTTCCACCTATCTCCAAGGCCTAGAATTCAATCAAAGAGACTGGATGTGACCTCCTAAGAATATTTTGGATGTTATTTTCTTTTTAATGAAGGAGGGATCTCTTGGAGGGGGTTAGACAGGGTTGTATTGAGAGGTTTTTCTTGATGTTTTCATATAACAATGTAAATGGGATGCAATGAAGATGGTAGATTCATAATCCGTTGATGGAAAACTTTTCTATTTGATATCATATTGTTTCTTATCTATGGTTCAAATGTCTATGGTGAATTTTTTTTGTAGATGATTGTTGGATTCATATCAGTGAATGATTTAATATATGTATTATTGCAAGTCCTTGTTCTAAACTTTTATCTTTTGGTTGAGAGGTTCTTAGCCAAGTGATATTTATTATAAGTATATGTTTTAGGTTGCTTGAAGTAAGTTAAAGATATATACTTTCCTTCATATGACAATCTTCTTACTCACCACTACCAACTTTTTCACTGGTCAAAGAATTTTGCATGCCTAGATTTCTAAGTTGTGTTTCACTCATTGTATGAAAGCATTTTGAATACTTTTATCCATTCATACATCCTACATCAAAACCAGTTTTCAAAAATCAGTTTTCAAACTATTGATGGGTATTAGGATTTCTCTGTAGAAGTATAAGAGCAACTCTTAGAGCTAACGGAAAAGATTGTAGAAGAGCACAGAGACATATTTTCCTTTCCTAATGGGGTGCATTTGCACTATTAGGTAAAGAACTCAATTGATTTGACACTCGATGCTCCTCTGCCTAATGTTCTTGTATACATGATTTTTTTTATGGATAAAGAAGAAATCAAACACCAAATCCAAGAGCTAATTATAAAGGGCCATATTAGACCAAGATCCTCACCTTGCGGCATCCCAATTGTTCTTTTATAGAAGATTGATGGAACATGGCATCTTTGTATTGATTATAGGTCCATGAACAAGATCATAGTCAAGAACTGGTACCCAACCCCTAGATTGACGATCTTCTAGATAAACTAAAGGTGCCAAATTTTTCAGGAAGATTGATCTGAAGTTGGGCTACCACTAGGTGTTGATTGAGAAAACCTATGTATGGAAGACAACCTTCAAGTCTAAATAAGGTTTCTTCAAGTGGTTGGTCATTCTTTTCAGCTTGACTAATGCCTCATCCACATTCATGCAGATGATGGATGATATATTACATCCATTCAAAAACTCTTTTGTGGTCATATATCTGAATGATATCCTCATATTTATCAAAACCTTGGAGGAACGTTTGAAACACATTCAATATCTCTTGGTCACCCCATGACAAAAAAAATTATATGGAAATTTGGAGAAGTGCTCCTTCGGCATGAAAAAAATCCAATATTTGGGATACACCTCACAGGACCCCATTGGAAGGTTCACCCACTCTAATACATGCCTTACACCATTAAAAAAGTTTTTTGTGAGAATGATTTTTAATCAAGTATTCCTCCTTTCCTTGGCTTCCACCCCATACTTAATGTTGAACTGCTTCGACCATATTTTCCACCTCTGCTGAACACTTCATATGTGGCTGAGTAATTTCCCCCTACAAAAATTAATCTTGACTTCATTGAACATGTGACAATTGATCAGATCATGGATACAAAGATGAAGGGTTCCCACCATCAAAACATCCAATTTTATCAAGTCGTTAAAATAGGGAAACTTCTTCACCAATGAAAGTGGCTCACCAGGAGTCAGATTCAATAGATGTTTCCACATGTGATGGAGTGTTGGCATGTTTATAGTAAAAGTCTGTTTGTCATTAATGGAAAGAACAACAACGACGATGGTATGTTTACAGGAAAGAAAAACAACAGTGAGGAAAGCACCAATGATGTAAAATAGGTAAAGCATAAGATCAAGAGGAGGAACAAACAATATGCATATATCAAAGCTTCGAAGAGATAACGCTTTTCACTTTCCATAAGTGTATTTGAGGTCCACGAGAAGGACTCGCAGAAGGAGAAAAGGTTGAGACCTTTGAACACTTAGAAAACCTTCTAATTGAGAGAGATCGGAAATCTCAAGAGGAAGAAAAGCAATGGTCATTGGATCACCAATCCTGAATACCCTATGACCATTAGATCAACACCTAGTGACAATAGGAAGTGCAGAGGAGAAGTACATATATGATCTGTTGGATCTGAGCATCGAGGATCAACAGTCGTTGGATCTAGAAATAAATGCATGAAGGTTAAGCCTTTGGATGAGAATAGAAGAGAGGACTTGTCAAAGGCCCTAAGTCCTGAAGTAAGCAGGGATCGTCCATCGTCAAGACTGATAGGTGGAACACAATCCTAAACTCCAGAGAAAATCACTTAGGATATTTTTTTTTTCAGTTTGAGACTTGAAAAACGCGAAGTTCAGAGAGCCGGAGAGGAAAAGTAAACGACAATTGTCAGATCAGTTTGAAGTGGAAGGACATGATAAGCCATAAGAGATGCATCGCAGAAATATTGAGCTATTGATCTAAGATCTTGGTCAAAAAACATGATTCACTTCGGATCTAAATATGGTAGGAGGTTACACTCTATAAATCTTGCGAGTTTAAATTCCTGAAATGCAAATTTCTGTTAGCCGTTGGATCATTCTAAGTGGAAGCATAGGATAAGCTAGAAGATTTTCATCGTAGACAGATCGAGCCATCCATCTAGGATCATGATCGATGAATGACATTCACTTAGGATATAAATATGCGAGGAGGTTACGCTCTATAAATTTTGAGATTTGAAATACCCGAAACAGGGAAGTCCAAAATGAATAAGGACCATCGGATTTGGAGGACATACGATGACTGTTGGATCAAAATTGTTGGTCAACAGACCACATCAGCAAGGACATGCACTAGACCGCGTCTACAAGGACATGTGGCAGACCATGTCAGCAATGAAACACAACAGACCACGTCTACAAGGACATGTGGCAGACCATGTCAGCAAGACTACGTCAGCAATACTACGTTAGCAAGACTATGTCAGTAAGGACACATGGCACAATTAGACAATGACAAGTGTCAATTTGATTCAAAATTTCAGGTACATGCAATTCACAAATCTAAGTGATAAGTGGCATCTACTAGGCTCATGACACATCATCAACTGATGTCACTCCAAGAGTTTTACTTTGAAAGCTTTACCACTAGAAAATGACAAAATCTACGAAGTCCCGAATGACGAAGTCCCGAAGTGGACACGAGAAATTCGATCTGAAATATCACTTCAGGAGCATTCTCATATTTTGATCTACTCTAGTGGAAGGATAGTGTAAGTTGAAATCTCTGAAGTCCAGAGACGTGAAAGGATCGTGACCGTTGATATGAAAGGGACACATGTCGGTGGATTGTCAGCTCCAGGAAAAAGAAAAGGAAGGTTGCAAGGTTGGAAATTTGATATTTACAACCCTGAATACCCAAAGGGATTGTGACCGTTGGTTCTAAGACCACACGTCGTTATATTGTGGACTCTGGGTGAAATGGTCTAGGAGCAAGCGAAGTTTGAGAATCGAGACTCCCAAAGCCCGAAAGGAGAAATTGATCTCGTTTGTTGGTTTGGAGGGCCACATGTCACTTGGTTGTTGAGACTAAGGATCATGCGTGGACGGAGCAAAGAAGGAAGTGTAATTCATTAGATAGGATTCGTTGATCGAGGACAACCGTCAAGATCATGACATTGACGGTCCCATCGAATTGTGGGTCCAGAACATGCTCAAGTCTTAATGTTTCGTAGGCGGGCCATAATCAAAACCATTGTTTTGGAGAAAGGAACCATCGAGGCTCATAGTGAATTTTGGGGCAAAAAGCAGGTTTCCCTCAAAACGTCTATGGATGTGCATGCAATCGCATGGTCACGTGAAGTTCATAGCATGAGGTCATATCGTGAAATAGGGATCTAGTGCTCACTAAACCAAGTATGTGAAGCACCTATTGAATAGGAATTTGGTCAGCACCGATCGTCACGTGAAAAGAAGGGGCTTAGAAAGAAAATCTAGCACCTGTTGTGAAGTTTTTCTCAGGAAGGGAAAACGTGCTAAATGAACAAGCGTGCATAATTTCTCTCTGAAACTGTCGGAAAGGAATGATTGTAACTGGCAGAAACAGAGTGATTGTATCTGCCAGAGAATTCAACAATCTTGACTGTGATTTCCAGAGGAGATGAAGAGTCTCGAGATAACTTCCAGTGAAGTGAATATTCATCATTTAGACAATTGATAGATGGAAATGCGTCGAAGAATCTAATTTCCAAATATGCCGAAGAAACTCTAGATAATGGCCACTGATGAAGAACAGACTTAGGATGATCATCAGAGAGGTCAAAGAGTTGAGTGTATGCCATAGAAAAGGACTTGGAATGATAAACAAGCATAGAACAAAGAAGATATGGTTTCTTCTATTGAGAATTATTCATGCGGGTAGAAGCATGTTGTGTGCAAGAGATGAAACACACAGAAGAGGAGTAGCACAATTGAATGGAAATAATACACAGAGCATAAAGCGCAGAAGAAAGATATAGAGAAGAAATGATTATCTGAGAGAGGAAGAGAAAGTTGAGGTGCACATTCAACGACAGAGAAGAATAACATAAATCTCAAGGAGATGCAAGAAGGAAGACATTGATGCATGCAAAGTAGAGCAGTGCAACAGAACAATGATGAGACTGGTAAGAATTTTGACAAACACTGTATCACTGTAATAAGTTTTAGCAACACATTTTTTATATTCAGGGTGGTAGGGAGGTGATAGGGAGGACAGTTGTCCTCAGAGTTTCAAGTGGGTTCTTGAACATAGGGATTTGTAGCTTCCATCTGGTTGTAGATGGAAAAACCAAGGTGGTAGGGTGGTGTAAGGGAGAACTATTGTTATCTGTTATACAGAGAGTTGGTGCTTCCTTCTAGTGGGTGCTAGAGAAACTAGAGAGTAGGTGCTCTCAGCAAGGTTCAATGTGTAAAATAGAGGTGGTAGCCTCACAATGAGTCAGTGATCATAATAATGATAATGTATAGAAAATAAAAGATTACTTATCATATCAAGACGAAGAGGTTTTTCCCTTTATGGGATTCCTCGGGAAATATTTGCCTCTGTATATTTCATGTGTGTGTGATTGATGTTAAATACTCTATAGCTTACTTCCTTGCATTATTTTGATTGTCATTAACTGTTCTGTAAAGAGTTTTAAAATACTTTGATAAGTTTAAATCCTTGTATCACCAGAATCTGTCAAGTATCAAAGCCTCAGAAGGATCAACCACTATTCTGAATTAGCAAAGGAATCCGAAGTTGAAAACTGGTTTGGGTTATGAAGAGGGATCAAGTAGTCATTAGCCAAGAAACAAAGAAACCATCAAGTTTGTCAAATCTAAAACCAATGACAACATCAAACCTGTAGAAGCAAAGGAAGATAATCAGCCACCAAGGAGGAGTAAATAAAAAGGTGCCAGAACTAAATCTATAGAACAAAGAAATAGTACACCCTCTGCTCAAGGAAATCATCAACATGGAAGAAATCGACTTGCTGAAAGAAGACAACCATTTTCCAGGTACAAATATTTTTTCTATGGATACTGTTTCTAATGTTCTAACTTTGGCCACAAAGTTGTAAATTGTTCCTTAGATTTAGACATGAGCAATCCATACACCCAAGGAATAAATATCTACCACAACAAAGAATGAGACAGCCAAGTAACAAATTACCACAAATTGCAAACTGTCTAATTACATTCAAAGACATGCAATTAAGGAGGAAAAGAAATAATGAATAGCCAATGAGTAGACAATGTTGCACCTATTGCTTTGACCTATTGAACAATGTGCTCGAATTCTATAAATGTCGTAACTCTGGCCACAAATTTGCAAACTGCCATCTAAAGAATTACAAAGCAGATCCAAGGATAAAACCCTTAGCTAAAAATGACAACACTTGGAAAAAGAAAGATAGTGAAAAATGTGGTCTAGTACTTTCAGCTCAAAAACAAAAAGACCCTTGGTATATAGACAGTGGATGTTCCAAACACATGACTGAACATAAGGATAAGTTTCTGTCTATAAGTAAAATAAAAAAAGAAAATGTGACCTCTGGAAATGATGAACGAAGTAAAATCAAAGGTAAAGTGATGGTAAGGTTGAGTAATGGTAAAGGAAAATCCCAGGATGTTCTTCTTGTAGATGGGATGAAACATAATATACTTAGTGTAAGTCAAATATGTGACAGAGAATGTGAAGTGTTGTTCACTTCCAAAGCTTGTAATATAAAGATTGTAAAGTCAAGACAAGTGGTGGATAAAGGCATAAGGACAAATAATGATGTTGATATTGAATCCTCCCTTGCAAGAAAAGAAGAAGACTCAGATACAGTAAAAGAATGTTTTGTTCGCATTTATCCCATGGAAGAAGTAGAAGAAGAATCATGTCATAAGATGGAAGCAGAAGTTGTGAATCTTAGAAAGAAGGTTGAGAAGTCAAACACCCAAATCAAGTTCTTGAACTGTTCCATGATCTTGGATGAGATCTTGGATAGTCAGAGATCACCAAATGATAGATCCGGTCTTGGATACAAAAAGGAAGAAATCAGTACTCCTAAGAAACCTGATGCAAGTCCTTCATTTGTAAAGGGTGAAGACAAGTTTGACACAGGTCCTTCATTTGTAAAAAGGGAGAGAAGGTATGACTCAGGTTCTTCATGTTCAAAGAATGAAAGAAATATTAAAATATTTAGAAGATCAGACCAAGAAAGACACCCAAAAGCTACTCATACACCTCAAAGTAAGTTTAGAAGAGAGACATCTTCATGGATGAATCAAAGGAGGTATGAGAGTGTTTGTAATGGTTATTATTTTTCCTTGTGATGATTATGGTCATAAAATCCTTGGATTGTAGGCATCATAGAAGAAAAATGCAGTTGTTGTAATAGAAGATCAGAGAAAAAAGTTCAAGAAACCAGGACACTCACATATGTGGATAGAAAAGACTGTACAAGTGAAGTTAATTGTTTCAAACAGAATTGCAATCATGTGACAAGCATAGTATACACTTCCTTAGATGAATTTAGAGGAATTTATAGTAAAGAAACATCTTGGATACATACTGATACATCTGGTTAGATATCGATGAATATCAATGGGAAGATCCAAGGGTTGTTTGAAAAATATGAGCTACAATTGCACAGTGTTCCAGTAGGACAACGACATCTGAAACAACAAAATTCTGATGTAGAACATGATATACATGAAATCCTGTAGAGATAACAAGAGGAGAGACCTTGTCAAAAAAAAAAGAGCTAACCTTTAGAAAAAAAGGGGGAGTCATTCAATTATGACAAGAAAAGGTTGATGAAGGAGTCTCAGTAAGAGAGATGAGCAATATTGAGTATACTATAGAGGACACAGTTGAAGCTGAAGATGAACAGGTCCAAGAATCCTGTATTTCATTCCAATACCAAGCACATCCCCATAAAATACCATTTTATAAGAGAGGAGGTCACCAATAAGATTGTTTAGGTTCATTACATTCCACCAACGGAACAAATTGCAGACATATTTACTAAACCCTAGTCCAAGACACCATTTGAATATCTCTGTCAGAAGTTGGGTGTCATCTCTTCTCTCACCTAAGAGAGTCCATCCTGTCAGGGGGATTTTGAGTTGGTTGAATATCTTATACCTCCAAAAATTGCTGCAACAACTCATTGGGAGCATGTTTTATTTGACATTGATGTCAAAGGGGGAGAAAAAATGTGGCCTGCATGCTATAGTTGGAGGTATAAGTAGAACAGTGCAGTCCTTCAGGGTTTCCATCAATGCCAAAGGGGGAGATTGTTGGAATGTTTATAGGAAGAGTGTTTTTTTCATTGATGGCAAGAACAACATCGATGATGGTATGTTTATAGTCAAGAAACAAAGCAATGAGGAAAGCAACAATGATGGAAAAAATGGAAAGTGTAATCTCATGAGGAGGAGAGAAAAATATGCAGAGATCAAAGCTGAGAAGAGATAACGCTTTCTGCTTTCCAGAAGTGTAGCCGAGGTCCAAGAGAAGGACTCATAGGAGGAGAAAAGGTTGATACCTTTGAACACTTAGAAAAATTTCTAAGTCAGAGAGATTAGAACGCTTGGGAGGAAGAATGTCAGTGGTCATTGGATCACCAATCCTGAATACCCAATGACCATAAGATCAACACCCAGTGGCGATATGAAGCGCAAAGAAGAAGTACATATCTGATCTGTTGGATCTGAGCACTGAGGATCAACACTCGTTCGATCCATAAATAAATGCATGAAGGATAAGCCTTTGGATGAGCGTAGGAGAGAGGAATTGTCAAAGTCCCAAAGTAAGAAGTAAGAAGGGACCAGCCATCATCAAGACTGACAGGTGGCACACGATCTGCAACTCCAGAGAAAATCACTTCTAGGATTTTTTTTTAGTTTAAGACTTGAAAAACCCGAAGTCTGGAGAGCCGGAGTAAACGATAGTCATCATATCATGTTGAAGTGGAAGGACAGGATAAGACAAAAGAGTTACACCACAAAAAAATCAAGTCATCGATCTAAGATCATGGTCAATGAACATGATTCACTTCATATTTAAAGATGCAAGGAGGTTACACTCTAGAAAGCTTGAGAGTTGAAATTCCCGAAATTGAAATTTTCACTAAATGTTGGATCATTCTAAGTGGAAGGACATGATACGATAGAAGAGTTGCATCGTAGACAGATCGAGCCATAGATCTAGGATAATTATCAAAAAATTACATTCACTTCGGATATAAAGAAGCAAGGAGGTTACACTCTAGAAAGTTTGAGATTTGAAATACCCGAAACCCGAAAATTTGAAATGATTAAGGACCATCGGATTTGGAGGACATACGATGACTATTGGATCAGGGTTGTTTCTCAACAAACCACGTGTTGGCAGCCAAATCATTTTTTAATTGCTCTTAGAAAACGCTGCCTACACCTCTTGTCTCGTCAATGACAAATCATCGTCGCATTGTGCTTCTAGACATTTGTTTCATTTTTGCGACAATTGAAATTTGGTTTTGATTTGATTTTCACAACTGAAAGTGTGAAAATACCTTTTTCATCATTTGGACTGTAGTCGTCTTTTATTGATTTCTTCTAAGGACGCCTGACCATTGGTTTATCACATGATTGCAAAAGGTTTTTTAAACTTATGTCCTTTAGTCTACTCTTACCTTCGTTGCGCATTTGGATCTATTTGGTCACTGAGCCTTTGAGCATAAAGATTTATTGGTTCTATTTTGATCTTATCTCGATTATGATAGATCTGGTATCATATGTTTTTATTCTTATTGTTATGGGTTCTTGACTCATTGATATCATGAGAAATTCTTGATTGCAATATTTTAAAAACTTTGGAATGAAAACATTTCATTGTACAAACGAATGCATTGGTAAGACCATAAGGTAAATAATGGTTTAAGTGCGCATTGATTAAATCTTTTGGATCGATGCTTGGACATATTGTTTTATGAGTTGATATTTCATGGAGCGATCAATAGCTTTAAACTATGTATTGGCATTGATTCAGTTTAAACCTTGGTGTAAAACGATTGATTGACACGATGGATATGATGACGGAGTAAACTGTACACTTGGCAATGAATGCAACGTATGGTGTTGGTTCTGTATCAGGTGAGTCGCACGATAATGTGATGACACATCTGTTTGTTGGACGATACGCATGGTATAAACGATTATGGTTATGATAACACTGTACTCAACAATTAATACAAGGTGAGGCGGTGGTAATCCCACCACCTTCGCACGCATGCAGTTATTTCCAGTATTTTCGGGCATTCAAGTTGTCAAACCCTCTCGTTTTCACTCTGTGCATTGTTTCATTTAGCTCGAACCCTACCATGTATAGAAGACATGGCTCCTGTTGTAAGGGTCGAGCCCAACAGATGCCAAGCATTGTTGACATTTGATGGTGCATATAAAGACCTAGAAAAATACGGGTGGCTTGCTTTCATAAGGAAGTTTGGTGGCTATAGATTCACTGTAGCTCGGCAATTTTCTTTTTCGTTTGATGTCTACCGAGCCAAAGTTGGAGATGTCCAGCTTGAAATCACTGAACAGTTTCTCAGTATGGCAACTAGCCTGCCTGTCAATGGACAAAAGTGGTCGAAGAGCTGCAAGGTTGATGATGTCCCGTGGACATTACTGTTTCAATCTCGGACAGTCAGCTCATACGACAGAGGTTTGTCTGCAAAGACGTTGAAACCCCGCTGGTATGATCTCCTAATGATTATTAAACAATTTTTTACTTGTGAAGGCAGGTACGGGTTTGTCTATCTGTTTCACTTGCGTTTATTAATGATTTTTATGGGATTCGAAATAAGTTTGCCTCACTATCTGCACCGAAGTTTGTTCAAAACGGCTAAACGATACAAGCGTAGCCAGGATGACACTAGCCTCTTCCATGTGGGGTTGATTAAAATAATTTTGGTTCATGAATTAAGGTTACGTCGTGATTCTTGGCATGAGTTTCTCAGTCGTAATGGCTTTGAAGAGTCCAACCCTCCACAGGTGGACAAGGTCATGGTGACCGAGAGCAAACCTACCCCTGTGCCCTTTAGTGTTTTATTACCCAAAGCTCAGCCCGAGTCCCCTACGAATTCACCTATGACTGTGACTAAAAAGACCGAAGTTGCTAAGCCTACAACCAAAAAGACTAGATCGAAGACTGGTGCTAATACTAGAAGCAAGAAAAATGCAAGGCTGATCTCTCGCATGGAGAGGAATAAAGCTAAGCCTCCTACCAAAACAGAGCCTATTGCGGTCAGCGAGGACTCTGATTCAGACATTGAACGTTTTCTCATTGAAGAAGGCTTCTATAACAAACCTCCTCATTATTTCGTCAAGAACTTACCTCCTTGTCTTTGGGATAACCCTGACTTTCCTGGTATCGAATCACTCCATGAAACCCTCGGGGAATCATCAAAACCCCCTTCTGTTCAACATGTTGCTGCATATTGTGATCAATGTGGGTTATGGATTGAAAGATGCTATTTGGATGTACCTACATTGCAATCCAGGATCTACGAGTTGGAAAACCAAGTGGCATTGCTCACTGGTAAGAATGCAAAGGTGCAACCTTCCGATAAGAAGCAACGAACCACGGGTTCAGTCCTGTTCAAAAACGTCGAGTCTGCCACTGCAATTATCAATTCAAAATTGACATAAGTCCCAACAGCTGTGATGGTATACTTCTCGTTTAAATTACTCTCTGTACATGTTTTGCCTGCTCTGTTACATAAAGCATGCTTCACTGTATATAATGTTTGTTTTAGTTTTGATTATCATTTAAAATTCGATTGGATTTGGTCTTTGATTCGATAGATCATCAAACAGATATGATTGTTTAAAATTAGCTCGATGTTCTATTGATAATACAAGCTGTTAATATTTTTAAAAAATAGTCTGTTGATTGGTATCCCGAATTCTGAGTACAGTCAATGGTATAATTCGAATTGGTTATGATATGAGTATTATTGATAAATGGGTTAACTGTTTCAATTTCATTTGACCAAGTTTCATATTTATCTATTGATACATAACCGAATCGTAACTAATTTGATTTTCATTGATTGCATCTTATTCGAATTGGATTCTGGTTAAGGTTACGATGTTGTTTCTATGATTAATTCCGTGAAGATT
>JZKD02S1754569.1:0-16309 GCA_000966675.3 Picea glauca
TGGCGCATGCTGTGCCAAATGCAAGTGTGTTCCTCCTGGTACATACGGAAACCAGGATCTCTGCCCCTGCTATGCCAGCCTGAAGACACATGGAAACAAGCCTAAGTGCCCTTGACTATGATATATATATATGTACTGTCATTATATACATATTAGATTTGAGACATACATAACTATTAGATTTTACTAGAGGCATGTATATAAAAGATAAATAGCATGTTGTTGTGATGGTTGCTAATAAAATTTATGATCAGTGTGTACACAGTTGTATGTTATTTTATTTAATGAATAAGTGCTGAACAATGTTGGCTGCTACTACACTGAAAAACTCCCAGAGACGCTGAGAAAAGCAGCGAGAAAGGCTTCGAGCAGCCACACACTGGTGTGGATTGTATGTTTCTATTGATAATGAAGAATGAATAAATAATTTTCTTTAAGTTAAAGAGTTGTTAGTTATATTAAGTTTTACAAATGTTTTATTATTAAAGTTGAAGGAATTCTTTGGTTCACAAATAAAAGAATTTCATACATCAATTTGATGTTTAGTTATTGTAAAAGTATTCTAACAGCTTAGTAATTTGACTGATAAAATTTATAGTATATATATCTTATTTCCTTTTGGATTTGAATTTGTAACTTCTAAGAAAGAAACACATGTTCTTAACCATTAGACCAACAATAAAATAACAAGATAAAATTAATTGAGTTTGTCATCTACCTACATACACATACACGCCACGTGTTAAAATTAAAAATATTTTGAAATCAAGTGACAGATACAATGCATGTGGCCTCACGGGTGGCTTGACTTTGTAATTTCAGTGAAGGAACCAATCACCGGCGCTGTTCATACCATTCAAACAAAATTGTGTCGATCAGTGGTTGGAAAATTCTATTCACAAAGACCTAAAATACAATATCCATTTCAATAATTCCTAAATTGAACTTAATATTATAAAATACTAATTTGGCCTACAGTAAATGCTTTTTAATTATGCTTTTTTAATTATGGAAAAGTTACCACTTAACCTATACTTTAATTAATATTATAAAATACTAATTTTGATTATTGTAAGTGCTTTTTTAATTATGGAAAAGTTATCCATAAACCCATACTTCAAAATCTTCCACTCTGAAGTGGAATATTATTTTTTAATATTTGTAGAACTATGAATTTAACTATACATTATCTCAAAGTGGAAAACATGGAAGTGGGTCATAAGTCAGATATTAATTTTTTAATATTTGTGGAATATGAGTTTAACTGTACGTTATGGTGGTTTTATTTCAAAGTACCAAGCATGTTTCATCAATGTCTTTATAACTAGATATTTCTACTAAATTTTTATTTTTGGTTTTTTATTTTTTAAAATCGCAAAAAATGTTTTTCACCTTATAGGCTCCCATCAACTAACTTTCAATGTTATTGCTCGTTTTCAAACTTTTTTGGTAGGAACTATGTTGCGATGCATCACTTGTTTTCTCTAATCCCTTCTCTTTTGTTCATTTACTTTTATTTTTCTTCTACCCAAAAGTTCTTCTTTGTGGAAGTTCTACCCAACAAAGTGTTGAAACCACATCCTTCTTCTTCCATCTTTTCCACTCTTCTTATTTCCTTCTTTGTGAGTAGTTCTTCTTCAATGAGAGAGAACTACTTCCTCCCTTCCTCCTCTTTCTATATCCTTCACGTTATTCTTCTCCAAGATCTTCTTTCATGCTGGCCTTCTCTTTCCTTCTTTGTTTCTTATCTTCGACCTTCTCTCGTGGGAGTCATGGTCCCTACTTTTAAAGAGAAGACACTCCCCCTTTAAATAATGCATCCACCATCAGAAATGCAATAAAGGCCTCACAAATAAATGACCTAGCCACTGATTAATTCAATGGAAAACTTACATGGTGATTTACCTTTGATCCCATTTGTAATATTCCCATTTCTAAACCATGATTATATGTAATTAATCATGATTGATGACTNCTGAAGACACATGGAAACAAGCCTAAGTGCCCTTGAATATGATATATCCAGTACATATTAGATATAAATATGTGCTGTCATTATATACATATTAGATTTGAGACATACATAACTATTAGATTTTACGAGAGGCATGTACATAAAAGATAAATAGCATGTTGTTGTGATGGTTGCTAATAAAATTTATAATCAGTGTGTACACAGTTGTATGTTATTTTATTTAATGAATAAGTGCTGAACAATGTTGGCTGCTACTACACTGAAAAACTCCCAGAGACGCTGAGAAAAGAAGCGAGAAAGGCTTCGAGCAGCCACACACTGGTGTGGATTGTATGTTTCTATTGATAATGAAGAATGAATAAATAATTTTCTTTAAGTTAAAGAGTTGTTAGTTATATTAAGTTTTATAAATGTCTTATTATTGAGGGAATTCTTTGGTTTACAAACAAAAGATTCTCATACATCAATTTGATGTCTAGCTATTGTAGAAGTACTCTAACAGTCTAGTAATTTGACTGATAAAATTTACAGTATATATACCTTACTTCCTTTTGGATTTGAACTTGTAAGTTTTTAGGAAGAAACACATGTTCTTAACCATTAAACCAACAATAAGATAATGAGAAAAAATTAATTAAGCTTTTCATCTACTACATACATACCACCTGTTAAAATTAAAAATATTTTGAAATCAAGTTACAAATACAGTGCATGTGACCTCACGGATAGCTTGACTTTCTAATTTCAGTGAAGGAGCCAATCACCAGCGCTGTTCATACCATTTAAACAAAATTGTGTCGATCAGTGGTTGGAAAATTCTATTCACAGAAAGACCGAAAATACAATATCCATTTCAATAATTCCCAAATTAAACTTAATATTATAAAATACTAATTTCGCCTACAGTAAATGCTTTTTTAATTATGGAAAAGTTACCACTTAACCTATACTTTAATTAATATTATAAAATACTAATTTTGGTTATTGTAAGTGCTTTTTTAATTATGGAAAAGTTACCCATAAACCCATACTTCAAAATCTTCCCACTTTGAAGTGGAATATTATTTTTTAATATTTGTAGAACTATGAATTTAACTATACATTATCTCAAAGTGGAAAACATGGAAGTGGGGTCATAAGTGAGATATTAATTTTTTAATATTTGTAAAATATGAGTTTAACTGTACGTTAGGGTGGTCTTATTTCAAAGTGCCAAGCATGTTTCATCGATTCCTTTATAACTAGATACTTCTACTAAATTTTTATTTTTGGTTTTCCATTTTTTAAAATCGCAAAAAATGTTTTTCATCTTATATGCTCCCATCGACTAATTTTCATTGTTATTGCTTGTTTTCAAACTTTCCTGGTAGGGACTACGTTGCAATGCATCACTTGTTTTCTCTAGTCCCTTCTCTTTTGTTCTTTTACTTTCGTTTTTCTTCTACCCAAAAGTTCTTCTTTGTGGAAGTTCTACCCAACAAAGTGTTGAAACCACATCCTTCTTCTTCCATCTTTTCCACTCTTCTCATTTCCTTCTTTGTGAGTAGTTCTTCTTCAATGAGAGAGAACTACTTCCTCCCTTCCTCCTCTTTCTATATCCTTCATGTCATTCTTCTCCAAGACCTTCTTTCATGCTAGCCTTCTCTTTCCTTCTTTGTTTCTTATCTTCGACCTTCTCTCGTGGGAGTGATGGTCCCTACTTTTAAAGAGAAGACACTCCCCGTTTAAATAATGCATCCACCATCATAAATGCAATAAAGGCCTCACAAATAAATAACCTAGCCACTGATTAATTCAATGGAAAACTTACATGGTGATTTACCTTTGATCCCATTTGTAATATTCCCATTTCTAAACCATGATTATATGTAATTAATCATGATTGATGACTTCCATGCAATGGCATATAAATATTGTAAAATCTATTATTGTTTAATTTAAAAATGAAACTAGTTGAATGATAGGTGAAGCCTTGAAAGTACTGGCCATGATACCACGAGAGGGATTAGTAAGGGGTAGAGAAGGGGGATTCATGTATAAAATAACCCAAAGCCACCTTGGTGAATAATGAGGAGGAAATAGCCATAATTCCTCTAGCTTGCAGTTGAAGAAAGACAGTTAATGGGAAGGGGTTGGTAGTTGAACAACCAACCACCCCAATGAATGGAAGTATGGGGAAGGATTGGCTAGGACATCAGAGGTTGTCAACCAAATCTACCATTGAGTACCATGTTGCATTTTCTAAGCTAAAACCATGTTGAATCCGTGGACTCCTTCTGACAGAAGGAAATGAGGGGACAGGTCGAGAACCTTCCCAAGTGATTATGTTCAGGGGACACACAAATTCAGATAGGAGAAGAGGAATATAAGAGAATGCACGGGTGCATGCAAGGAGGGGACATAGAGAGAACTTGTGGGAGACTTATGAGTTGGATAAAAGAAGACGCGAAGCCCAGACTAGAGAAAAGGATGGTTGGAGGCTTGATGTTGCTAGAAGGAAACTAGCACTAGATGGAGAGGGCAATACGGGAGAGTGTAGTTGTGAAGGGACTCTCGTGTGCAAAGGATATCCAATAGGAAGGGCATAGGATAAATCCCATGGAGGTCTTGAGCGCAGTGGGGAAGAAGGGAATGTTTTTCTGCTACCAAAGGAGTGGAGGAGAGTAACCTCTTGAGTTATCTTCTTGACGTGATGAGTCAATAGTGAGAGAATCCCCAAGAATAAGTACTGAACAATGTTGGCTACTACTACACTAAAAAACTCCAAGAGACGCTGAGAAAAGCAGCGAGAAAGGCTTCGAGCAGCCACACACTGGTGTGGATTGTATGTTTCTATTGATAATGAAGAATGAAAAATGTAAAGAATTTTTTTTAAATTAAAGAATTGTTAGTCATATTAAGTTTTACAAATGTTTTATTATTAACGTTGAGGGAATTTCTTGGTTCACAAACAAAAGAATCTCATACATCAATTTGATGTCTAGCTATTGTAGAAGTATTCTAAATAGCCTAGTGATTTGACTATAAAATTTACAGTATATATATCTTACTCCCTTTTGAATTTGAATTTGTGACTTTTTGAAAGGAAACACGTTCTTAATCATTAGACCAACAATGAGATAATAAGATAAAATTAATTGAGCTTTCCATCTGCCTACATACATGAGACTTGTTAAAATTAAAAATATTTTGAAATCAAATACAGATACAGTGCATGTGGCCTCACTGGGTGGCTTGACTTTGTAATTTCAATGAAGGAGCCAATCACCGGCGCTGTTCATACCATTCAAACAAAATTGTGTCGATCAGTGGTTGGAGAATTCTATTAACAGAAAGACCAAAAATACAATATTCATTTCAATAATTCCTAAATTGAACTTAATATTATAAAATACTAATTTGGCCTAAGGTAAATGCTTTTTTAATTAAGGAAATGTTACCACTGAACCTATACTTTAATTAATATTATAAAATACTAATTTCGGCTACGGTAAGTGCTTTTTAATTATGGAAAAGTTACCCATAAACCCATACTTCAGAATCCTTCACACTCTGGAGTGGAATATTATTTTTTAATATTTGTAAAACTATGAATTTAACTATACATTATCTCAAAGTGAAAACATGGAAGTGGGGTTATAAGTGGGATATCAATTTTTTAATATTTGTGGAATATAAGTTTAAGTGTACATTATGGTGGTCTTATTTCAAAGTGTCAAGTATGTTTTATCGATGCCTTTATAACTAGATATTTCACTTATCTTTCCACGTTACTAAATTTATATTTTTGGTTTTCCATTTTTTATAATCGTAAAAAATGTTTTTTTGTCTTAGAGGCTCCCATTAACTAACTTTCATTGCTAATGCTTATTTTTAGACTTTCTTGGTAGGGACTACGGTGCTATGCATCACTTGTTTTCTCTAGGCCCTTCTCTTTTGTTCTTTTACTTTCGTTTTTCTTCTACCTAAAAGTTCTTTTTTGTGGAAGTTCTACCCAACAAAGTGTTGAAACCACATCCTTCTTCTTCCTTCTTTTCCACTCTTTTTATTTCCTTCTTTGTGAGTAGTTCTTCTTCAATGAGAGATAACTACTTCCTCCCTTCCTCCTCTTTCTATATCCTTCATGTTATTCTTCTCCGAGACCTTCTTTCATGATGACCTTCTCTTTCCTTTTTTGCTTCTTATCTTCCACCTCTCATGGGAGTGATGGTCCCTACTTTTAAAGAGAAGACACTCCCCCTTTAAATAGTGCATCCACCATCATAAATGTAATAAAGGCCTCACAAATAAATGACCTAGCCACTTATTAATTCAATGGAAAACTTACATGGTGATTTACCTTTGATCCCATGTGTAATATTCTCATTTCTAAACCCCAATTATATGTAATTAATCATGATTGACGACTTTCATGCAATGACATATGAATATTGTAAAATATATTATTGTTTAATTAAAAAATGCAACTAGTTGAATGATAGGTGAAGCCTTGAAAGTATTGGCCATGATACCACGAGAGGAATTAGTAAGGGGTAGAGAAGGGGGATTCATGTATAAAAGAAACCAAAGCCACCTTGGTGAATAATGAGGAGGAAATAGCCATAATTCCTATAGCTTGCAGTTGAAGCAAGACAGTTAATGGGAAGGGGTAGGTAGTTGAACAACCAACCACCCCAATGATTGGAAGTATGGGGAAGGATTGGCTAGGAAATTAGAGGTTGTCAACCAAATGTACCATTGAGTACCATGTTGCATTTTCTAAGCTAAAACCATGTTGAATTCGTGGAATCCTTCTGACA
This sequence comes from Picea glauca, assembly GCA_000966675.3. Lineage (NCBI taxonomy): Eukaryota > Viridiplantae > Streptophyta > Pinopsida > Pinales > Pinaceae > Picea > Picea glauca. The sequence continues at coordinate 6,775 of JZKD02S1754569.1, forward strand.
GAAGGAAATGAAGGGACAGGTCGAGAACCTTCCCAAGTGATTATGTTCAGGGGACACACAAATTCAGATAGTAGCAGAGGAAAATAGGAGAATGCATGGGTGCATGCAAGGAGGGGAAATAGAGAGAACTTGTGGGAGAGTTATGAGTTGGAGAAAAGAAGACTCGAAGCCCAGACTAGAGCAAAAGATGGTTGGAGGCTTGATGTTGCTAGAAGGAAACTAGCACTAGATGAAGAGGGCAATAAGGGATAGTGTAGTTGTGAAGGGACTCTCGCGTGCAAAGGATATCCAACATGAAGGGCATATGATAAATCCCATGGAGGTCTCGAGCTCAGTGGGGAAGAAGGGAATAATTTTCTACTACCAAAGGAGCGGAGGAGAGTAACCTCTTGAGTTATCTTCTTGACATGATGAGTCAACAGTGAGAGAATCCCCTAGTGGTATCATGGCTTGGCACAAGAGTGGTTTGTTTCTGAAGTTACTAAGAAAGTAGATCCTATGGTTGGGTGGAAAGGAATAAACAAATAGTCAGTTGGTTGGTCACCAATTGTAATAGATAAGTATCTATATACCTTGTGTAATTGAATTGAAACATATGGATGGATATAAGAATTTGTAATCATGAACATGCACACCTAATTTATGGGCTTGGTGTTGTCCCATTGGAAGGCCTTTGTACTTGAATGATAATGTATATGTATGGAATTGCATGTGTAGTGCATATCTAAGTAGGAGGACCTTGCATTTTACCTTGAATGATTAAGGAATTGTACAAAAGGTTACCTCATGTGAATGTAATCATGGATAGAAATGTATGTTTGTTCCTCCTGTGTGTGTGTACAGTGGGGTAATAATGACTATAGTGTGATACCTATGAAAATATAACCATGCATATAAACTAAGAGACAAATGAGAGGTTTGAGAGGAAGTAAGTGTTATAACCTTCCTCCTTGGAGGAGCAATACCTTAACCAAAAAAGTGTCTCGAGGGAGGTTGGAGAGGGTTGTAATATTGGGTATGTGTTATATTCTTTTCATGACTAGCTATAGTTTCTAGGGGGGTTTGAGGGGAGGCCGCTAGGCCCCCCTTTTTCCTCGAGAAACGTGTTGCATTTTTGCCTCATTTTTTGTGTCGCCTCGATTTTCTTGTCCATTGTTGGGTGGTTTTTTGGCACATGGTTTTTGCTGATGGTTTTCCATTTCCAGTTAAGGAATTAGGGTTGTTGACTAATCCAAGTCATTTGGTTAGGGTTTTGGATGTTGTTGGCTCCTATATGTATATTGTATTGTAAACAATGTATCACTATGAATGAATGTAAAATATGTTGGTTTTCCCATTTTGGGTTTCCAGGGGAGAAATCTGTGTGTAATGTGTGTATTTTCCATTGTATCTTTTTTTTTTCTTTTATTGAAAATATGTTTGCAGGAAAATATTGTACAAGGTTAAAATCTACATTTGGTATTAGAGCTTTGTTGGTTTAAGGGGGACGCCTTTGTGGTCAAGGGTTTGGCTCGATACTATGATAACCATGCATATAAACTAAGAGACAAATGAGAGGTTGGAGAGGAAGTAAGTGTTATAAACTTTCTCCTTGAAGGAACAATACCTTAACCAAAATAGTGGCCTGAGGGAGGCCAGAGAGGGTTGTAAGCCTCAGATATCTCCTGGACATGGAGAAAGAATGAAAATATAACCATGCATATAAACTACAAGACAAATGAGAGGTTCGATAGGAAGTAAGTGTCATAACCTTCCTCATTGAAGGAAAAATACCTTAACCAAAATAGTGGCCCGAGGGAGGCCAGAGAGGGTTGTAAGCCTCAGATATCTCCTGGAATTGGAGAAAGCATGAACTCCAATTCCTTGAATGGTCACAGGATTTAAACTCTTACTAGAAGGAATGGGTATAGGTACCCTGAGATAGGAATTGGAATGTCTTAATTCCTGAGGGAGGTCTTTGTGTAGTTTATAGAGCCTTAATTATTTTGTGGAATCCTCTGTCCTAGTATGGACAACCTAGGAGATGAAAATATCCACCTATGTGGTCAAGAGAGAATGCCTTAGTGTTTTTCAGAGCAAGGTGAGATTTCTTGAAGTCCTAGTAATCCTTAGAAGAATTCCCTTAGAATTTAAGTCCTAAATTGGATTGTTAATCAAATGAGAACCTTGTCTGTAACCCATAAGGGATCGAGGTTGTTGGATCGTCATAACGAAAATATCTAGAATGTTGGTCGGATAGTGAGGCCATCAGAGTTCCCAAGGAAAGTTTGCAAGGAGACTCTGAATCAACAAGGACCATTGATCCATAAAAGAGTGGATTTGGTGGCATCTAGAGCAATAGATCCATTACAATGAGTATCATCGAAGTTCATTGGTCGGAGCAGCCTTGGATTCCTTAAGGGGTTATACTCTGATGGAGGGGGACTTCGAGAAACGATCTGGACCATAGATCGACGAGAGGAAAAGAGTAAATATTAGTTGTTTATAGGTGTAGGATTTGATTAAAGGAGGAAATTTAGAAACCCTAACTACCAAGCTATTGTAAGCTCCGAGTGAATCCTTACCGTTGCATGATTGGATTAAGGATCGTTGGATCCATTGTAGTGGTCACCATAGGATTCTAATGGTCAGGGTGGTCCATGACACCAGAGTGGAGGCACTCCGATGGGGAGGAACTCTGATAATGGACATGGATCATTGATTAGAGAGTGGGAACGATGTGATCTCGGTCATTGATTCAATGAAGAGAATATATCCTATCCCTTTGCTAGAGTCGCTAGTGTTCATAGTGCTCAAGTACCAGGAATTAAAAGGAGTCTAAATATGAAGAAGACATGGATCCATCAATGATCATTGACTTAGTGATGACGTGTATAGCCACGTCCCCAACATAGGAGATCCACATTTCAAATGTTGATTGTGTCGTGTGTCAAAATTATTTGGCATTTTGAGGGAATGGTATGTGGAACAATATAAGTTCCAAATGTCACAATAGGTGGCAAGTAGTGAAAGGTCCACGTGTCATGACAAATGATCGATTGTGATCCAGGAAGATCTCTAAAACAAGAAAAATTGATGTTCTCTAATTTTGATGAAAATGTACTCATGTTGAAGAGCTCAACGAGAGATTTCCAATGACATTTGAACAAGGTTAAACAAACATCGTATGAGAAAGTTATGGTGTTCTGAAGTTTTGTCTAAATAGGAAAAAATGCTGATAGGGGTGACACATGGAATCACAAGGATGTGACGTTTGGCATTATGGACATGACATGGACGTACGTATGCTAATGTGGTACTATACATTGTTGATGAGGCATGATAACTGGATAGTACAGATGGTGATGTGGTGGTTGATTGGACCATACAAATGTTAGAGTGGTAGGAAAATGGCACTATGGCAGACTGACGTGGAAGGACAGGTGGAAGTATGGAAGGCTGACACGGCACTACCAAGTGGTAGTGACATGGAGATGATGTGGTGCTAACGTATGTGGGTTACTAGGTAGTGATGTGGCCTTCATGTGGGCCAGTCAGGGGTCACCATATGGAAAGACATATTTTCCCAAAAAGGGCCTTATCGGTTTTGAAACCGTCGAGTAGGTGGATTGAACTCCCGACCTCACCACCAAAAACCAAATGATTAGACCAATGGACCACTGATGAAAACTTGAAACAAATTTCCATGATTTTATATTTAAATTTTTATTTTTATAACTATACACCAAAGGGGGAGGTCTGCGAGTTTGACCCTACAAAATCCACCCATATAGTTATCCATATAACCAATGCGCCAATGAGTTATGAATTGTTATGGCATGGAATCAGATTATATTTGTGAACCAAATATTTCATAAGCCCAATAAATCCCAATATGCATGGGATTTGAACTACCAACCTATTGTATTATAACCAAATGCTTTACCATTAGGCCAAAAGCCCAAATTTTTAATGATTTTGTTGTAATATTGTTTTATGCAGAAGTATTTCCTACATACACTTTGGAGAAGTGGGTATTTTGTATCCAATTTTGGAAAACCAAGACTAGAGAGAGGTTTTTCAATGATAGTAAACCATTTTACACCATATCAATGGCTTTTCATTTAAATGTTTTTGTTGAGTATGCATTATTATAAAGATGTGTTTTATTGTATAATTGAAGGACTAATCAGTTTCAATCCTTTTAACTGTAGGAAGAGAAGGGAAAGTTGTTCCCAAGCATGTTGCAGTCTTCCTAAAGAAGCCAAAGAAATTTTTTATGTGAATATTGGAGGCCATTTGAAGTAATTAAGCATTTGAGATCATTAATGGAGTGGTTGCGTGGTTGAAGTGGGCCCGAAGATTTATCCCAAGATGGGTGAACTCTGTTATCAACTTTCTTGTGTATTTTTCCTTTGATTCCGCTGTTCATTTTATCCTTTCAATTGTTCTTATAAACTTTATAATTTAAGTTAAGACAATTCACTCTTAAATTATTTGCAAATCAAGTCAGTGGATTCTCATATCAAGTTTGGTATCAGAGTTGGTTTGATAGGATTTGTAGTTGAAGAGCATGTTGCAAAAGGAAAATCATGGGGAAATATTTGAAGTGAGAAAGACTTCGAGAACTAGAAGAGATTAACCAACAGATTCAGGAAGAGAATTATGAATTGATAAGGTTATTGCGAGTCTCTGAGGATGAGAAGCAAAAGTTTCATCTTGAATTGCAAGCCAAGGATGAACATTTAGAAAAGATTCAAAAATATAAAATAATGGAGGACAAAGACAAATCTACCATGCCAAGAATACTGTATTCTACCATATATTTGCATGGTAAGCAAAGGCATGGCATGACATGGCATGGAAAGGCATGGAATCGAAATGAAAGGAATGCAATGGCAAGGAAATGCATGGCATGGAAAGGAAAGGAATGGCATGGCATGGAATGGGATGGAAAGGCATGACAAGGCATGGCATGGCTTGGAAAGGCATGAAAATTGTGTGGCGATGACATGTCATGGAAAGGAAAGGCATGGCAAGGCATGGAAATTGCATGAAAATGAAATGTCATGGAAAGGAAAGGCATGGCATGGCATGGGCATGCCAAGGAAAGGCATGCAATGTCAAGGAAAGGCATGGAAATGGCATGGCATGACCTGGAAAGGCGTGGAAATGGCATGGCAATGGCATGGCATGGAAAGGAATCACAATGGCATGGCATGGAAAGGCATGGAAATGGCATGGCATGGCAAGGCATGGAAATGGAATGGAAATGACATGGCATGGCAAGGCATGGAAATTATGTATAAATGGCATGGCATGACAAGGCATGGAAATGGCATGGAAATGATGTATAAATGGCATGGCATGGCATGTCATGGAAGGGAAAGGGATGCCATGGCATGGAATGGAAAGAAATGTCATGGAAAGACATGGCATGGAATGGAAAGAAATGTCATGGAAAGACATGGCATGGAATGGAAATAAATGTCATGGAAAGACATGGCATGGAAAGGCATGGCATGGAAAGGCAAGGCATGCAATGGCAAGGCATGACATGGCAAGGAAATGCATGGAATGGCATGGCACGACAAGGCAAGGAAATGCATGGCAAGGCAAGGCATGACATGGAATGGCATGGAAAGGCATGAAAAGGCATGAAAAGGTAAGGCATGGCATGGCAAGGAAAAAAATGCAATGACATGACAAGGCATGGCATGGCTTGGAAAGGAAAGGCACAACATGGCATGGCATGACATGGAAAATCAAGGAAAGGCAAGGCGTGGCATGGCCTGGCAAGGCATGCAAAATTTTTCACCTACACTTAAAATGTCATAAACACTTAATTGGATGGAAATGAACTTTGTGATATAAATTTAAGTCATATGTCCCTAGAATTTTTTTTTTTTATTTCTTGGGACAAGAAAGGTTTATTTTTTTGTTATTCTTGTTTCATTGCAATACACATTTGATTTGACTTTTTCCTTACATAATGTTATGGAAAGTTACAATTATTGTTGTATATACTAAAATGGGAAGCTACATGACAAGACATGGGAAGCTACATGAAAATGGCATGGCATGGCATGGCATGGCATGGCATGGCATGGCTTGGCAAGGCATGGCAAGGCATGGAATGGAACTGACAAGGCATGGAAATGGAATGCAATGGGATGGAATGACAAGGCATGGAAATGGCATGGAAATGGATGTAAATGGCATGGATTGGCAAGGCATGAAAATGGCATGGAAAGGCATGGCAAGGCATGGCAATGGCATGGCATGGAAATGGCATGGAATGAACAGGTTTTTGGGATTGGGTTTGGGAGGGTCCTTTGTCTCCTTGTGTGCTCTAACCCAAAAATTGGGTAGAAATATAGTGCAACAAAATATCATAGATGGTGAAGGGAAAGTAATAATGGTTTCAAGTCTACCTGGAGGAATTTTGGTAGCATAGAATTACCTTCTATGGTGTTTCATGAAATGTAACCTCAAAACCTTTATTTGTAGGTGGAAAATGATACTCATTCTAAGATCTAGTTTCCGTGTGAACTCTCTCATTGTATTGATCAAAATCAATAAGTTTAGTGGACATCATGGAAGAATGAATACATGTTATTAATAATTGATGGTTTTAAAAAATTTTACATATACCCACTAGATTATGTGAAGATTGGAAAAATCACCGCATATGCTACTGTCAATCGTGAGGGTGTTACCCTCCTCCGCGACCCCAATCTCTTTGTGATTCCACCCTGCATTAGTTATAAGGATCAAGTCAATGAGATTAAACAAATATGTGTAAAATCAAATTCATGATACATAAAAAATTATCATCAACACATTATCTCACCGTGAATATCTTGGGCCTCTACGGAGATTCGTTGGAAAATGGAGCACTAGGTTGTACAACCTGGTTTGAGGAAACCTCTACTATGGAAGCCTCGGTGGATGGGGTTGATTGAAATGGTGGTGGGGGTGGGTGGTATACAAGTACATCCACTATATATGGATGCAGGGGAAGAGGTGGCATGGATGGGTAGCCTGCATGTGAATCCAATGAGGATGTGTGCAATAAGACAAATGTTGGGGGTGGGATACGATAGACTCCCACTTGTTGTAGAAGTTATTTCAATTCCCTAGGCTTGGATAAAAGTAACCCAGAAGCAAGGCTGAGGTGGACAGGGAGTGGAATAGTACTATATCTAGCAAATATTTCTGCATCCTGCATACATATTAATAATATTGAACTATTAGTACCAAATAGTAAAATTCAAAAACATAAACACACAAAATTTGAGAATTATATGATAGTTAACTCTACACATGGTACCTGTGATGCAGGTGACTTGTCCATCCCATATGGTCATTCCCTAGCATCGCCTACTCCGAAATCCTGTAGAAGCAAAATAAAATTACAAATTTGAGGATGTCATAAAATAAAGAAATGATGATGGTGAATTTATCAAATGTGACACATACCTCTGTGTGGAGTGCACCCAATGAGTATGATGCCTCAATTGTTGCATCAGTGGCAGGGATAGGAACTAATGCATCCATTAACGTAGAGGATCTAGTTCTTGGATGTAACAACTGCAAAACAACATACAATAATATATATATATATATATATATATATAGACACATATAACGAAAAATAAATATATAACGATAAATAACATAGAGAAGGTTAAAATATTAACCTCCTACATGAAGCTATGTTTCCACTAGGATTTATAGGGCCATAGCATGTCTTCCCACAATTCGAGCATCTCTGAGGTTCACATGGATGACTGTTATGTCCATGTTCTCTTTCCTCATTGTACTCTGTTGTGCATGTTGAAGCTCCAACCCCTCTATCAAGGTCACTGGCAAGAACCTCTTGCCAATATAGTGCAACAAAGCTATTGTGATGCACTAGGCTACGAGTCAATGATGAAATGACTAGTTGTACATGTTTCAAGATCTCTGCAACATGAGGATTTTGGGTGGGGGGTCAGGCCTTCCCCTGGGGGGATGAGAACATAACATGGGATCACTCCTGACATGCTCTCGATCATGTACGGACCCCTGACTCACCCTATGGAAGTCACCCATGTCAAATTAGTTGACATGTTTACCCAAAATAATCTGAGCCCATAATTTTCTCAGAAAATATAAGGACACCTAACTGTTATTGCAGGGAGGTTTACCAAATACCATATACCACCTATCCATCCAGTTTTGACTAATTTGGGGATGGATGCACCAGTTAATGGAGAGGTGTTTCTTAGTCACTAGTAGTTCTTCTCCATTTCTAGGATCCCTAAAAATAGTCAATATTTGTTGTTTTGAAATGCTCAAGTCTCTGACTTGGTTTCTGTCCAAACCAATGCTATAATACTCATAAATTATTTCCCTATAATTAGAGATAGAGGCCAATTTCCCTTGGGCACTTGCAATGGACTTCACAAGGATGTCCAAAGAAGTGGCCAAAGAGACTCTGCTAGGCTCTCTAGTGTCCCTTAATTGTTCCTCAAGGTTTTTTAATATGGCCAACCCCTCATCGATTTGACTACTTACATTCGATAGTTATGTGTCGATTTTTCTATGAGAAAGGTTAACTGTGAATTTCATTCAATTTAATCATTTGTCTTAATGATAACCAATAATTTTGCAACAACCAAGATCACAAGAAGAAACAACATGCATAAGAACACAAGAAGTATCCTGGGAAGCCCTTCTCAAAAAGCGAAGAAAACCTAGCCAAATCCTTTGCTATATTCTTCAAGAGAAACACCTTCACCACCAATAAGACCTAGCACATAAGAGGGTGATCAAACCCTAGCAGACTAGCGCCCAAGAGAGGTGCACACTTTTCCCAAGAATATGTACTTGATGAAATTTCCAAACTCACATGAAAGATATGATTCCTGAATGGGAAATTTACCTTTACTTATACTAAATTGAACCTGTCAATAGAAGTGTCTATTGGAACAACAAGACCGACCTCTCTATCTCATAATATAATTAATATTGACCATATTAATTATCTTTTACAATAATTAACAATTACATTAAGGTGGGGCCGACCTATATCCTTTACATTACAATTAGGGTTCCAGGCAAGTCTAACTCTTGAAAAATATAGCAAGGGATCTCATATACCCATTAGTGCTCATCCACTAGGGACACATCCATATGGATGTCCATATCTCTGGCTCACTGCATTACATAGAAGAACCACTTCTAGTGCTCAACCACTAGGATAACGTTCACCTGTGCTCATCCACAGGCACATCCACTCAATGTATCTTCTTTCCCACTGCATTACATAGGAGAGTTATATGGATTTTCTCATCAACTCTCTACTAAGAGGAGGCTAATACATCATCTTCATTTCTATTCTTATGATGATGAACCCAACACTTTGGGATTTCACACATTCACCTTGTGCTCAACCACATGTTGGTTGTGGAGCCTGATTATCTTCCTGATTTAGAGGTCTTTTACTTTCAGCCGTGTTTATACCCCATGAAGTATTTACACCCCAGAAGTATGTACACTCTTCCATGTG
>JZKD02S1754569.1:52328-63499 GCA_000966675.3 Picea glauca
CCAAGTCTGGCTGAAGATCAGAATGTCATCCAAGTACACCACTACAAATGAGTTGGTGAATGGCTGCAGGATGTCGTCCATTAGCCTCATGAAGGTTGCAGGGGAATTCGTCAACTCGAAAGGCATGACCAACCATTCGAAAATGCCCTCCTTGGATTTGAATGTAGTCTTCCACACATCAGAGGGTTCTATTGGTACCTGGTGATACCCAGACTTCAAGTCGATCTTGCTGAAATATTTTCCCCCCTTGAGTTGGTCCAGAAGGTCATCAATCCATGGGATCGAGTACATATTCCGAACAGTGATCTTGTTCAGTGCCCGATAGTCAATGCAGAGTTTCCAAGTCCCATCCTTCTTCTGCACCAATACGATCGGGCTCCCACAGGGCGATGAACTCGGCCGGATGTGACCTTTCTGCAACAGCTCCTGAATCTGCCTCTTGATTTCTTTATTCTCTAGGACAGAGCAGCGGTAGATGGGTCCATTGGGTAGCGGTGCACCTGGGGTTAGATCGTTGGGGTGCTTGACCTGGCAGTGTAGAGACACCCCTGCGGAGGAGGTGAAGATGTACTCATACTCCTCAATGACCTTATCCATGGGCATAGTCTAGAGGTCATGGCCATAGTCTTTCTCTTTCCCTGAGGGTGGATCATCAGGAAAACAAATTTCCTGGTTTTGGAAATGAGCTTACTGCATTGTTTTGCAGTAACGAAAGAGATGGTGGTAGGCGGTGCTATCTCTGGTATCCTGTATAGCTTATTGCCCAAAGTGATAATAACAACACGAGGCCTAGACTCATACATAGTATGTCACTTCCACAAGTACGGTTGGCCTAATAATACATCAGAAACATCAAGAGGAGCAATGTCACATAATACCTCATCCGTGAAGGGATTGATGCTGTAGGGAAGGCGACATTGTCGACTGACGCAGAGGTCTCATCCTTGGTGCAACCATCCGATGGTGTATGGTTGTGGGTGTGATGTGGTTGGCAAGCCCAACCGCTTCACGACCTCTATTGAGATGAGGTTCTTCTGGCTCCCGCTGTTGACAATGAACTGCAACGAGGAACCCTTTACCCACATCTTGGAATGGAAGAGACGCTCTGCCTCCTCTGGATCTTCTGGTTCCTCCTTTTGGATCTTCATGGTGGCAACAGTGGCGTTGGGCTCCGCATCGATAATCTGCTTCCCCCTGTCATTCCCCTTGTCAGGTTCTGATTCAGATTCGGATCATGCATCCGATTCAGAAGCCTTCAACTCGACTACCAGTGACTACTTGGCCTGACACTCACTTGTGTTGTGAGTGGAGCTCTTATGAAACTCACACCACTTCCCCGTGTCCTTTTTTGGCTTCGTGGTGTTATTCTTTTCTTGTGGCTTTGGTGGGTTTTCCTGGGCTGCCCCGCCTTGGCTTGGTTTTTTGTTTTGCGGTTTGGGAGTACCTTTCTCGTGCTTCTGATTTACAGACCCAAAGTTTTGCTTCTTCTGTTTGAACTTCTACTCAATCTTGGCAGCATATTGGTATGCCACACCAAGTGAGGAGATGTCGAGGAACTCCATTTCCTCCTGAATGTATCTATGCAGAAAACTACGATACTTTAACACCAAATGTTTATCTGAATCTTTGATACCCAACTTTGTGCGTAGGGTATGAAACAGATTCGTCATCTCATGCACATCTTGGTCCCTTTGCTGCCGCAATGTAGTCCATTGTATGTATTTTTCCTCATAGCTCCCCATAGGATAATATTGTTCCTTGATGGAGTCTTGGAAAGAATTCCAAGTGGGTGCAGTGGAAGAACAAAGAGGGTTCTCCCTCACCCTCTTTCTCCAAGTAGGTTTCCCACCAGTCCTTGAAATGGGGGGTGGCTTTGTGGAGTGAAAAAATAATCTTTTCTTGGTCGGAAAAGTCATGAACCGAGAAATATCCTTCTAAAAGATTCAACCATCTATCTATGGAATCTGCATCTATTTGGCTTTCAAATATGGTAATGTCAAATTTTAGTTGTACCTTAAAAGGAGTGGCACCTCCAGAGTGGATTATGGATGTCGATGCACCACCAGTCAAAATCCGTTGAAGAATCTAGGCAAAATTGTCCATCATCGCGTTCCTTTGTTTCTCAAGGGCCTCCTTGAGAAACATTTTGATAGGATCTCCTACTCCCTCATCTTTCTTTTTTCCCCCCATGGGCAGTCGTCGAGGTTTGTGAGGCTGATCTTGCAAAGGTTCAACCAGATCGAGCCCCAACTCTTTATACCCCAATCTTGTTGGGGACATGCAAAGAAGGATCGAGAATGAGTAGACCGCTCTGATACCACTGATTCATATTTATGTAGGAACACAATGAAATAAAGAAATACACATAAACATAGAGATGCATTTGAAATAAGACTTCATTTAATTAATAACAAATGACTGAAATATTCTTACAGATAGAATGGAAATAAACTAGCTAGGGCGCTGGTAGCTTATCTCTGAGAAGAGATGTGGCTGCTACTGGCATCCATGAGAAGATGATTACAATGAGGCTCTGAAGGCCCTTTTTTCAATAAATGGGAATGCCAAAAGTCATAGACATCCAAAAACCTAACCCTGGGAGATGAAGCGCCAAAAGTCATGTGGGCCCCATTTGGGTAAGTTGGTGCATCAACTTCCCGGGGTCGTAACTTTTGCACACGATCTTCGTTTTAGGCGTATGATAGCTCGTTGGAAATATCTATCTGAGGACTACAATGAGTGAGACAAAATAGCATAATTATATGGTATTTTTCAATAGCAACATACAAAAAAAAAACATCGTTTAGGGCATCAAAATGGCCCCGGAAGTTCAGGACCCGAAAAAACTGCTAAAAATAGTAAACTGTGCGAAAAATGAAAAACTGAAAGAAGCAGTGGGGGTCCAAGTGGAATAGGTGGGTGTCCACCAATATCCACATGGATCAAAGGTGCAGTTGGAAGAACTCTGTTGTGAGTTTAGACAGAAGATAGAATCGCTAAGGATTCTGTGAAGCTCTGCCAGGTGGGAATTGAGCAGGTGCAAGGGGTGCATAAAGGAAGAATTCTATCGAGAAGTTTAGGGAAGAAACAAAATCACTGAGGATTTTGAGAGCTCTTCTAGGTGGGAATTGAGCGGGTGCATAGGTGCACAGGACGACAAAACTACTGAACATTCTGGGAGAAGACACTCTGCTAGGTGGGCATTTGAGTCAGTATGCAAACAGGCACAGAGGAGAGAAGAGAACTCTTTTGAGTTTTGTATTATGAAGGAAGAGTCCATTGAGGGATCTTCACAGGGTTTCTGAACATCCTGATAGGCTCAGCAAGAGGTTGCTTAGGCAAACAGAGAGCCAGGAGGCCATTACATTCTCCACCTGTGGGAGAAGGAAGAAAGACAAAAATCCCTTAGGGGTCTGAGCGTGTGAGAAGCTCAGGAGAGACAACACTACATGTGCGTGAAGACTCTGCAGAGGTGTAGAAGTCAAAGAATCCTTCGAGGATTCAAAAGGAGTAAAATCTCAGGAGGGACAATGCTTTCGGTGCACAGAGTCGTAGCTGCAAGGAGTGCAGAGGTTGAAGAACTATTTGGAGGAGTTCAGAGTCTATAAAAGCTTAGGAGGAATAGCGTCGAGGAGAACGCAGGAAATAACTTAGGTATAGGGGTTCATAGAGAGAAGGAGTAGAAAGTTTGAGGCCTTTGAGAACTGGAGATTCTTCCAAGTCTCGGAAGAAAGTGTGCAAGCTCAGAAGGGAGCACAGCCATCGTCAGATCGAATGGAGAAAGAGATCTGGACCATTGAAGATTTCACGTCCAAGAAGGTGACAGGAGAAGCACATAGAAGAGGAGATCGTCAGTCATCAGATATCACTCTGATACCCATCAACCGTTGGATCAGTTGAAGGTGCACAGAGTTTAGCCTCTGGAGTAAGCACAAGAGAAGGATGGATCTGAACCGTCAGATCTTGAGCAAATTTCCTGTCATCCGTCGGATCGGAAAGGAGCTGCACGAGGTTTACCATCGGGAGTCACGAGGACAAGAAATCAGGAATTTCTATAGGAAAATTCTTGGGAAGATCTGGGTCGTCCATCTGAGAGGGGATGCGTGTCACGTGATCGTCCATTCTAGAGATTCGGGCACTAGGCATCGAGATATCGACACTCAAGATATCAGATTTTCTGATGTCGAGAAAGTTGGGACATCCGAAGTCTCGAAACCAAGAGGAGAAATCTGGACCATCCATCAGTGGAGGATGCATGGCAGAAATCAGAGCCATCGGGGAAAGGCTTGAGAGGAAGTCATCTATCGGCATTTTGGTCATCGGGATATCAGGAATCTTGATGACAAGAGGTTTGGGTATTTTGGAATCGTGAAGTCCGAAACCCTGACAAGGAGAAAAGTGCCATTGTGGGCCAGCTGTCAGTGTATCAGATAAGGAGGGAAGGGCCATAGAGGGACCAACTGTCAGCATAGTGGAGAATCGAGATTCGATGAATCGACAGTCCCGTGGGCAAATGTTTTTCAGCATTTGAAACCCCGAAACCCCGATGGGAGACAAGGTTGCGGTCTTGTGAGATAGTGATCATGTGGGCCAGGAGTCTATCCTGGAGGGATAACAGAAGTTGGAGCACATCAAGATTTTGAAGCCCAAAGCCATGAAAGAAGGATAAGTTTGTGGTCTTATGAATTAGCGGTCATATGGACCAGAGCATAGCCAGAAGGGCTAACTCGTAAAGGGCGTGTATCAGTGAAATTTCTCATTGGAGATTGAGGATTCAAGAGGACAGGACTCTTGACGTCGGGGATCACGAAACCCTAAAACTCGAAATTAAGATCAGGGAAAGAGCCCGGTCATGTGAAAAAGGTCATGCGGGTGAAGAAAGGACCTGTAGATCGGGTTTTTCACAAAGACTCCATTGGGATTCCAAGGAGTCGCTTCAGCTCAGAAGGGAACATTGAGCGATCCTTAAAGACCGGGAGGTCAGGCACAGAGACCCTGCGGGGTATGTAGGAGCATCGCACCATCAATTACATATGGTTTGGATGTTGTCACATATAGTAGGCTACCAATCATTGACATGTATTGCCTCTGATCTGTAGACTTTGAATCATCATCTTTGCTCAACTTGCAACTGGTTTGCATGGGAGTGATAACTGGTTTGCAATCTTCCATTTTGAACCTCTTTAACATTTCTATGATATAATTGGTTTGAGAAATAAAAATTCCTTGGTTTCTTTGATGTATCTGAAGACCCAGAAAGAAGGACAGTTCTCCAAGTAACGACATTTCAAATTCATTCTGCATGTCCTTTGAAAATTTTTGTCTTAACCTGCCATCAATACTTCCAAAAATAATATCATCAACATAAACTTCAATTAATAAAATACTATCTTGAGTTACCTTGATGCAGAGGTTGTTGTCTACACTTCCTTTTCTGAACCCTGCCTGTTGTAGATATTTATCCAGTCTAGAGTACCATGCTCTAGGATCCTGTTTTAGACTATACAAGGCCTTCTTTAATTTACACACATAATCTGCATTCTCTGACAACTAAAATCCTTTTGGTTGTTCAATGTATACTTCTTCTTCAAATTCCTCATTCAAAAAATTTGATTTTACATCCATCTGATACACTTTAATATTTTTGGAGCATGCATAAGCTAAAAGCAATTGGATTGCTTCCATTCTAGCAACTGGGGAAAATGTCTCTTCAAAGACAATTCCTTCAACCTGTGCATATCCTTTACATACCAATCTAGATTTGTTCCTTGTAACCTATCCATATTCATTCAACTTATTCTCATATACCCACTTTGTGTTGATCACATTCTTATCCTTTGGTCTTGGAAGCAATTCCCAAGTGTCATTTTTATCTATTTGATGCAATTTTTCATCCATGGCCTTATTCCAAAATTCATCCTTGTTGGCCTCTCCAAAATAGATTGGTTCAATCGTAGATGAGAGTGCTAGGTGTGTTTGTTCTGGTGAATAGATTCTTCTTCTAGTATCAACTCCTGCATCTTTGTTTCCGATAATCTGATATGAAGGATGATTCTTCTATACTCGTCTACTAGGTTTCTTTGGAGGCACTTGTTGAACTTGATCTTCTGCTTCTGTCAGATCCTCTTCATCTTCCCCTTCTTCATATTTTTCTTCTTCTTCGTAAAGATGTTCTATTGATTCATTTTCTTCTTCCTTTAACTATTGTCTACATGTTTCATCAATTGTTATGTTGATGCTTTCCACAACTTTGTTCAATCTCAGGTTGTAACACTTGTATGCTTTCCTTGTACTTGAATAACCAACAAGTAATCATTTGTCCACACGAGAGTCAAACTTTCTCATTCTACCATCTTCTCTTTTGATGTAGCATTTGCTTCCAAAAACTATGGAGTGCTTCACATTTGCTGGTCTTCCTTTCCACAACTCATACTGAGTTTTGTAAGTGTTGTTTTTTAGCATTACTCTATTTTGAATGTGAAATGTTGTATGCATTGCCTGTGTCCAAAATATATATGTCAATTTGGAATCCATTAGCATTGTTCGAGCCATTTCATGTACTGTCTTGTTCTTTCTTTCAACAACTCCATTTTGTTGAGGTGTCCTAACAATGGAGAATTACCTTTTTATTCCATGCTTGCTACAGTAGTCCATAAACTCCTTTGAAGTTAACTCTCCTCCATTATCAAATCTCAAGCATTTGATTTTTGAATCCATTTCATTTTTAACCATTTCCTTGTAGACCTTGAAGTTTTCAAAAGATTCTGACTTATTCATGAGAAAGAAAACTGCAGTCATTCTTGTATAATCATCAACTAATAACATAAATTATTTCTCACCTTTTAAACCCTTTGTTTTAGTTGGTCCAACTAGACCAGTATGCACAATTTCTAGTGATTTGGTCATTGAATATTTGTTTGATTTAAACCTGGCCTTTGTTTTTTTTCCTTGTTGACAATGCTTGCAAAAATTGTTGGTTGTTTTTGTGATCTGGGGCATTTCTCTAACTGCTTCCCTTTTGATGACTTTGACAATGATATCAAAATGTATGTGACCCATTCTTTTGTGTCATATCCAACTTTCATATTCCTTTCCTAGGCAACACTTTTCTTTTCCAATTTCACTTAATACATATATGTTGCTTGAAGTTCTCGCAGCTGTTGCAATCAATTTTCTTGAACCTTGTTTTCTTATCTCACACTTTTATGAATCGAAAGTAACTTTATGACCTTGTTCACACATTTGACTCACACTTAGAATATTATGTTTCATATATTCTACTAGTAGAACATTTTCTGCCTTGGTATTGTTGTTCCCAATTCTGACTATGCCTTTTCCAATGATTTTAGCTGAATCATCATTTCCGAAGGAGACTGATCCATCACTTTGTTTTATTAATTTAAGAAACCTGTCTCTATCACCTATCATGTGTTTTCAACAAACACTGTCAACATAACAACCATTTTTCTTCTGCTTAGATTTTAGAGCGAGTGTGCATTCTTCATTGTTATACTGATTATGCTTTCTTATCAATGTCCTTTTCTGAGGTTCTTGTCTGTGACTGTTGTTGTTCTGTTGTGGTTCTCTATAAGGAAATTTCATTCTTCAATCTTTGGCCATGTGTCCAAAGTTGTTACATTTGTAGCATTCCACTTCAATGCTCAAATATTCAAACCTGTTGTAACTTCGTCTTTGTGTTTCACTTGGCCTTCTTGGATAACCCTTTTGTGTATGAATTTCAAAGTTGTTTATGTTTCTTTTGTTAGCTCTGCAATTCATAGCTTTATTTCCAAAATTATTACATGCAAAACATAAACCAAAAAAAATAGTTTGATACCTGGGAGTTGAAGATCTTCTGAAAGGAGGTACTCTTATGAGTCCTTGTTCTTCCTGAGGCCTATCTGTTTCTTTCGGTCGTTGATTCTGAATTTTGAATCTTCTCGGTGGAGGAGTGTCCCTGTAATTTTCTTTGTAGACCTTCCTATCCCCTTTGATTGTTTTTGCATAGATTTTTGGATATGTTTCTTGTTATGTTGCTTTGGATCTTGATCCATTTTATGTTTGATTCTATACAAGTTTGGACTTGTCATGATGAGGTTTTTGATTGTTGATAATGTCATTCAAAACTTTTAAGTTGTTCTACATATTTTTATTTTGAATATCCTTTCTTAATGTGACAATTTCTTCTTCCAAATTTCCAATGATCCTGTCTCTTCCTTCTAGTTGTTCTTTGAGTGCTTCTTCAATTCTTTTATCTTCTTCAATTTGAACCTTCAAATTTATGATCATTTGTTCTAGTTCCTGGGTGTCTTCTTTTTTGTCTAGTTTCGCTGGTAGTTTCTTATTTTACTTCTTTTCTCTTCTGATAACTTCTATGGCACACAACAATTATTCTCGGTAGTCAACTTTTGGCTCTTCATATTCTTCTTCAACCTCTTCATATTCTTATTTGGAGTCTTCTTTATCAGAGTCTTCTACTGCCATGAATATAACTCTTTCTTTCTCACTGTCATTGACTTCATCTTCATCTGGTGATGAGATGTCTTCTTTGGTCCATAAGTTTTTCTTGTAAAGTTTCTTTGTGGTTCTTTTGCCTTTATATTTTTGTTTATTATTTGAATAACCTTCATCATTTCTCTTTTTCCTATAAGGACATTTGTTATCAAAATGATGAATACCATCACAATTAAAACAAATCAAAGGAACATTAACTCTATACCTGTCGTTGGTTCGCTTGTTCAATCTTCTGACAAAGTTGGTCACTTCTTCATCATCTTCCAAGACGTCACTGATGATTCTACGTTCTTTTTCTTTTTGATTTCCCTTTTTATTTGAACTTTTGGATGCTTCTTTTATATCTGGATTTTCCTATTCAGTTCTCATTTCAGATGTTGTGAAGATTCCTTGTATTTCATACATGCTTATTGAGTTTAGATATGCTCTTTATTCTAGTGCTAATATCTTAGGGTCAAATCTCATAGGAAGAGATCTTAGTACCTTTTGAAAAATTACAGATTATATGATTTCTTCTCCCAATCCCAAGATTTCATTTATTGTTTCATCAACTCGTAAAAATTAAGCTAGAATGTTCTCATCTTCCTTCATATTCAGTTGTTCAAACTCAACTCTGTAAGTTTGAAGCTTTGCTTCTTTGACTTTTGAATCTACTTCATAAATATTTCAAAGTTTGTCCCAAATCTCTTTAGCAGATTTACAATGTGAAACTTTGGTGAATATTGTTTCTCCAAGACCATTCAGAAGTTCATTTGTGGATTTATAATTATTCTGACCGAGTTTCATAGCTTTTTCATTTGTCAGCGGAACTGTTGGTGTTGTGTATCCATCTATAATTTATTGTCAAATTTCAAATCCCTGTGCCTATATATATATCTTCATCCTTATGCTCCAAAAGGCATACTTTTGTCCATCAAACTGTGGTATTCCATTTTTATACATGTTGTTGCTCTCCATGATCTACCTTTCAGTGGTTAAACTGATTTCTGAAGGAACCTGCTCTGATACCAATTGTTGGATTAATGAGAGGGGGGGCGAATCAGTAATAGAGAAATCTAATCCTTTTTAACCATATAATGCAAGTGTTATATCAATGTAGCATTATCATCCAATATTTTCAGATTAAATAAACAATGAACAAATGAAAAATCATAAACATACATAGTACACCAGTGTTTTTACGCGGAAACACAAAGCGGGTGAAAACCACAGAATGTTTTTTCTTATATGTCTTGAAGAATTACATTCATTGGAAGCACCAACTTCCTTGTTTTCCAGCAGCAACTGGAAGGAGGCTCCAACCCCCTATTTTCTCAGGATACAACCTAAGGGAAGCTCCAACTCCCCAATTCTATAGCTACAACTAGAAGGAGGCTACAACCCCCTATGTTCTCTGGCTATAACCACCTATCCTTTCCCTGTCCAACCACCCTGACGTATAAGTAGAATGATTGAACCACTCTTACACTATTACTGTGATATATATTGTTGTAAACCTGTACCAATAAACCTACACAAAACAACCTATACCAATAACTTGAACCATGTATCAATCATGCATCAACCTGTACCTCAACCTGTACCATAAACAAGTGCATCAACCATGCACCAACATGTACCAAACAACCTGTAATCAAATTGTAACATAAACAAGTGCATAAACCATGCACCAACATGTACCTCAACCTACAAAACTTCTTGAACATTAACAACAAGAGCCTAACATTTTCATCAAACTTTACTTTAGTCTCACATGACTAGTTTTGGATTATTCAACAACCCTAACTTGAAATAATCATAAATATGTACCTGTAATGAATAAAGATCTAAAAATAGTACACAATGTTATTTAGTGTGTTTTTTGCAACTCCTCTAGGTGTCACTACTTGGAACCTCTCAGAAAAGGATTTATAGCAAAAATGGCATACCTTATTGAATTATGGCTTATTCTAGAGAGCGAACTTGTAGAGCGTTCCCCGCACGGAATATTTGTTATATGGATCTGAAAATTTTTAACAAAATACTACAGACTGTACTCTAAACAAAAAATTTGTTCTTACTAAATTTGGATCTGTTATGAATAAGTTATGACATTTTTACCCGAAACACTTGTTTTAGACTAGTTTTAGGACTAGCCACAAACCCTATTTTACACGGAGTGTAACTCCAAAAATACAACGACCCACAAGATGAAATTTGTGCCAAAGCTACTTGGATATGTTTCCTCAATGTCCTACTAATTTCATGGTCTGGATCATTCTATAAACAAAGTTATTGCGAAAATGGTGATATGACCTGCAAATAACATACCTTACAAAGCATCATCAAAAGAATATATCCTCCCTTGAATTTTGTCCTTCTTTACTTCACCTTCCCTATGAAATTCGGCTTAGATATCCTTTGGTTACCTCAGTCACCTGTTGATCCAGATTATTTTCGGCACGAAATGAGAGCGGAGATATAATAAAGAAATGCACATAGATATCGTGTATATCCAGTAATATAACAGAAATATATCAGAGATGCAACCATAAACACAGACATACAGTAATACATGATTTCTATTAATGAAATAAATGTACAGAGACTGTAAAAATACAGAGTGAAAGACTCGCTAGAATGGTGGCAGCTTATCTCTGAGAAGAGATGTGATGGCT
>JZKD02S1754569.1:69400-104007 GCA_000966675.3 Picea glauca
AGCAATAGTACATTCAACATCATTCACACATATGAGATACACAGAGACAAATATTTCTTGAGGAAACCCATAAAGGGTAAAAACCTCTTCTTCTTTATATGATAAGTAATCTTTAGATTCTTTACATTATCATATATATGAGATCCAACTCATTGTGAGGCTACAACCTCTATTTTGCAAGCTACAACTTGCTGAGAGCACCAACTCTTTGTTTTCTCTAGCACCCACTAGAAGGAAGCACCAACTCCCTGGTTTCTATAACACCCACTAGAAGGAAGCACCAAATCCTTGGTTTCTCTAGCACCCACTAGAAGGAAGCAACAAATCCCTAAGTGTTCTAGCACCAACTGGATGGAAGCACCAACTTCTAGTCATAGAGGCACCAACCTGTATAACAGAGAACAATAGTTCTCCCTTGCACCACCCTGCCACCCTAGTTTCTCTGATTGAAACCAGATGGAAGCTACAAATCCCTGTGTTCAAGCACGCACTTGAACCTCTGAGGACAATAGTCCTCCCTAGCACCTCCCAACCACCCTGAAATATAAATATTTGCTACTAAAACTTATTACAGTGATATAATGTTCATCAATGGCTTACCAGACTCATCATTGTTCTACTACACTGCCCTGCTCTGTCTGCCTCACTGTCTTCATGCACACCTCCTTATGCTTTCTGTTCTTATTCCTTTTATGCTCTGTGTGCCATGTCCATTCAATGCACCATTCCTCTTCTGTTCATTTCAGCTGTTGCACTCTGCCTCATTCTACACACCTGAATCATGCTCAACAACTCCCATCTCTTCTTTCTTCTGCCTTCTTATAGTCTCTGTGCACCTTGTGCATACCCTGTGTGCAATTCTTCTACATGCCCTTCATGTCGAGTGCTATTCCTAATCATCATAGCAACTCTTAAGCTTCTGTGGTTGTTAAACCCATGTGTCCATCATCACTAGGTGTTATTCTGAGATTCCTTAGCCTTTCCAACAGTTGAGACTCTTCGTCTTCTCTGTCATAGTCGAGCTCATTCCCTCTGTTGCAGTTTCAGGATCCAACCGTCTTACATCTATCAATAGCCTCTATAAAAATGTTTTCGTTCCACTAGAAGATATCTTGAGACAGTTTGTCTTCTTTGGCAATCACCCTGAAGTCTCTTCGAGTCCTCTAGCAGAAAACCATCAGTGGTTTCTAATAGTTACACTGTGAATCTCCAAAGACTACTTCAACAACTGAATCGCCACTGATTGATTAACTGTGAAGAGAAACAATAGCCCTCTGATCATATTCCTGAATAACCTGCACCATTGGATCATAAATGATGGGTCTCACACTTATTTTTCCATTTCACAATTCAGCCTTTCGACATCCCTGTGGTGAGGCATTTCGACTCCCCAAGTCGCGATCTCCGAAATGGATATTAGCTTCATGCTACCTCCTCCCTTGAGCCTTCATCAATGTGACCATGGGTTATGACCAAGGGCCAATTCTAAACATGTATTTCACATTTCGCGTTTTGGGGATTCTGTGATGAGTTGTCGCGACGCTCCATGTCCCAAACTCCGAAATGGAGCTTGTCTCTTCGAGCTCTTCTCTACAGATATTTGACGATGTGATCTCACCAGCAATGACTATAGCCTTATTCGAAAATGAATTTCGGTGTTTCATCATTTCGGCATTCCTGTTGCAAAGTGTTTCGACACTCCAACTCCCAGTATCCGAAACCAATACCAAAAGGTGTTTTTAGCATTTCGGCATTTCGGCATTCCGACATTCCTTGTGATGAAGTTTTTTGATGTTCCATCTCCCAGTATCTGAAATCTACACAAAAAGGTGTTTTGGCATTTCACATTTCGCGACTTCGGAACTCTTATGATGAAAAGTCTCGACTCTTGACTCCTCCAACTCCCGGTATCCAAAACTCCGGTTGATGTGCCTGTTTTTGGATTTTCTGTGTTTCGCATTTCGGCACTTCGGGACTCATGTGATGAAGAGTCTTGACTCTTGACTCCTCCAACTCCCAGTATCTGAAACTCTGAAATGGAGTCGGATCAATAGTCCATGATCTCCTTTTGATCAACGACTCATATTAAGTCATAGTTTCGCATCTTTGTTGATGTGCCTATTTTGGGATTTCGGCGTTTTTCATTTCGTAACTTTAGAACTTCTTTGATGAAGAGTCTCGACTCTTGACTCTTCCAACTCCCGGTATCCAGAACTCCAAAATGGAGTCTTTGACATTTCACGATTTCGCATTTCGCGACTTTGGGACTCCTTTGATGAAGAGTCTCGACTCTTGACTCTTCTAACTCCTGGTATCCGAAACTCCGAAATGGAGTCTTTGACATTTCACAATTTTGCATTTCACGACTTCGGGTTTCGCGACTTCAGGACTCCTTTGATGAAGAGTATCGACTCTTGACTCTTCTAACTCTCAGTATCCGAAACTCCGAAATGGATTCTTTGACATGCTTTGATCTTTCACCTTTCGGGATTTTGGGGTTTTCTACTTCAAAGGTTAATGTTCCTTTGATCTTTGATGTCCCGGTCTGCGAAACTCCAAAATGGAGTCTTTGTGGTGCTCTGATATTTCGCCTTTTGGGATTTTAGGGTTCACTACTTCAAAGGTTAATGTTCCTTTGATCTTTGATTTCCCGTTTTGCGAAACTCTGAAATGGAGTCTTTGTGGTGCTCTAATCTTTTGCCTTTTGGGATTTCAGGGTTCGCTACACATCGCACTTTAAAGAACGTGCAGGTTCTCCTGGATCCAACGACAGTCGGACCCCATGCTCGGATCTAATGCCCAAGATTTGTCCTCCATTTTCACACTCATCCTATCTGAGTTTAGATCTGATGGTCATCGAGAATTCTGAATGGGATCCAACGATCACTGTTGCTTCTCCTCCCGAGCTTACACATTCTCCTGACTTGGAAGAATTTCTAGGTGTCAAAGGCCTCGACCTTTGAGCCACTTGAGATACTGAGTATGCTATCTCTCTTGAGCTTTGGCAATGAGTTAACCTCATCCCTGGTGCACACCTATGCATTGTGTGCGACTCTACGCTAATCCTCCTGAGCTTACATTGTTCCTATTTTTCTATCGATGCACACTCTGATCTTGCCACCAATGACAAGCACACTCTACACTCTGAGTGCACCTCTGCACTATCTCTTCTGGTCGTCATGAGCTTGCTCTGCTACATCTCCCCAAAATACTTCTGGTGCTCGCCTGACACATTGTACTTGTACTCAAGCCATCATCATTGTTGTACTTGCCATCAATGAGAAGCATACATTGCTTATAAAACATGCCAACAATGTCCCCCTTTGGCATTGATGGAAGCAAAGGCACCCAGACCTGTTCTTTTCTCCCCCTTTGACATCAATGTCAAAGAAAACATGCTCCCCCTGAGCTGTTGCAGTATGTTTCGCAGGTATCAGATATTCAATCAATACGAACTCCCCCTAATAGGATGGAATCTCTTAGGTGTGATACGGGATGACACCCAGCTTTTGATTCTTCGACCTATTCATCTTCAACTTCTGCATTATCCTCTGTAGAATACTCAATATTGCTCACCTCTCTTACTAGGACTCCTTCATCAACTTTTTCTTCTCATAACTGGATGGCTCCCCCTGTCACTATTCTCTCTCTGCTTCTGACGATTTTACTCCTTTGTTTATAAAAGGTTAGCTTTTTCTAACAAGGTCTTTCCTCTTGTTATCTCTACGGAATGTCATGTATATAATTTTGTACAACAGAATGTTGCTGCTGGAAATGTTGTTGACCTACTGAACCACTGCATAATTGTAGCTCGTACTTTTCAAACAACCCTTGGATCTCCCCATTGATTCCCATCGATCTCTATTACTGTAATTTCATTTTTCTTCCATGATGCATACAATCCAAGGCTTTTATGACCATATTCAATCACAAGAAAAAACCGCTACAACCACTCTCATACCTGCTTTTCTTTTTCACAGATGAAGGACCTGTATCAGGATTCTTAGGAGTACTGATTTCTTCCTTGTTGTATCCAATACCATATTTGTCATTTGGTGATATCTGACTATCCAATATCTTATCCAGGGCCATGGAGCTGTTTAGGAACTTGCTTTGGGTATTTGACTTCTCAACCTTCAAAACTTTTTCTTCTGGCTTATGAAATGATTCTTCTCCTACTTCTTCCATGGGATAAATGTGAACTAAACATTCTTTTATTGTATCTGAATATTCTTCTTTACTTGTAGGGGAGGATTCAATGTCAAAATTATTGTCTGTCATTATGATGTTAGCCACCACTTGTCCTGAGTTTATAGACTTTCTCTTACAGTCTTTGGAATTGACCATTGCTTTACATCCTCTATCACATATTTGATTTACATTGAGAAAATTATGTTTCATCCCATCTATAGGAAGATCATCCTGAGAATCTCCTTTTTCATTACTTAAACTCACCATCCCTTTATCCTTGTTTTTACCTAGTTCATCATTTACAAGGATCACATCTCCTGTTTTGATTTTTCTTATAAGAAGAAGCCTATCCTTGTCTCCAATCATGTGCTTGGAACATCCATTGTCTATATTCCCGGAGGCCTTTTGTTTTTGAGTTGAAAGTGCTAGATCATATTTTTCACTATCTTTCCTTTTCCATTTGCTGGCCTTTCTATCTAAGAACTTTATCCTTGGATTTTCTTTGTAATTCTTCAGATGGCAGTTTGCAGCTTTGTGGCCAAAGTTGTGACAGTTATAGAATTCAAGCTCATTGTTCAATAGGTCAAATTTATTGTTACAACGTTGTCTACTCATTGACTGTTTATTATTTCTTGACCTCCTCAGTTGCATGCCTCTAGACTTAATTTGGCAATTTGCAATCTGTGATGGTTTGTTACTTGTCTGTATCATTCTTTGTTGTGGCAGATATTTATTCCTTGGAAATCTTAATAGCTCATGTCTAAGTCTTAAGGAACAATTCATAGCTTTGTGACCAAAGTTAGAACAGTAGAAACCATATCCATAGAAAAATTCTTTGTACCTGGAAAATGGTTTTTTTCTTTGAGAAAATCGATTTCTTCCATGCTGATGATTTCCTTGAGTAGGGAGTGTACTATTTCCTTGTTCTACAGATTCAGTTCTGGCACCTTTTTGTTTACTCCTCCTGGGTGGTTGATTATCTTCCTTTGTTTCTGCAGGTTTGTTGTCATCATTGGTTGTTGATTTGACAAACTTGATGAAGTCTCTGTTGCTTGGATGACCACTACTTGATCCCTCTTCATAACCTAAACCTGTTTTCAATTTTGGATTCCTTTGCTGATTCAAAATGGTGGCTAATCCTTTTGAGGCTTTGATACTCGACAGATTCTAATGATACAAGGCTTGAAACTTCTCCAACTCTTTCCTAGTTTTCACTACTTCTTCTTCCAGAGCTTTACATCTTGCCTTCTTTTCTGATAACTGTTGTTTCAGAATGTCCTTGATTTTCTTTGCCTCTTCTAATTCCACTTTTAGCAGGACAAAGTCTTCATCAGGTTGTTTACTGTCTTTCTCGAACTATATCAACAATTTTTTTTGCTTTATGTTCTTAATTCTAAGTCTGCCAATCTCTTCCAGTGCACTAATCAGTTCTCCTTCCAAATCAACCACAGCTTCTTCTTCATTAGCCTCACTGCCTATTTTTTTATTATCATAATCCTCTTTGTCCATAAGCATGAATTCATTTACCTTATCTTCACAGGAAGAGTCACTATCGGTGTCTTCTGAGGAGTCATCATTGTTTACACATAAACTTTTCTTTTTATCAAATCTTTTGGATTTGAAGTTCTTTTCACCTTCAGAGTTCTGATCATGTTTCTTGTGTGGACATTTATTTGCGAAATGGCCTATTTTACCACAGTTGAAACATTTGAGGGGAAGCTTACCTTGGTACTTGTCTGATCCTTTCTTTAGTCTTCTCACGAATTTTTCTTCAATTTCATCAGGCTTAGAATCTTCATTCTTATCTACTTTAAATGATGCTTCTCTAGAGGTGGGTTTATCTATAACTATCATCATTTCATATGCATTCAAATTTCCTAGAAGTTGATCAAAAGCCAAAGTCTTTATATCATTTGGTTCTTCTATAGCTGAGACCTTTGGGTTGAACCTACCTGGCAGAGATCTCAAAATTTTCTGAACTAAGGAGGGTTCCTCAATTTTTTCACCAAGTGCTTTCATTGCATTTACTAGTTCTTAAACTCTCAAAAAATACTTCCCAATGGTTTCATCTTCTTTCATCTCTATCTTTTCAAACTGTACTCTATAGGTTTGAAGCTTGGCATCTTTTACCTTCTCATTACCTTCATAAATGCTAATGAGTTTGTCCCACATTTCTTTGGCAATTTGAAGATGCATTACCTTTACAAACTTAGCTTCTGCAAGTCCATTCAAGATAGCATTCATTCCCTTAGCATTAAAGATAAATTCTAACTTATCATCCTTGTAAGCTAGCACAATAGGATTTATGTATCCAGTCTCTACTACATCCCAAACATCAACACCTAAGGCCATTATGTATGTTCTCTTTCTAACCTTCCAGAAGGAGAGGTTTTTTCCATTAAATAGAGGAGGCTTAGTGATTGAAGTCCCTTCATGACTTGACATGTTTAAGCTCTAGGATCTACCGTTAGATAAAAGGGGCCGGCTCTGATACCAATTGTTGGACAACTGAGAGGGGGGGGTGAATCAATTGTAACCTTTCTTAAAAAATTATGCTTATTTTAAACTCTTTACAGAGCACTCAATGAGAATCACAATAATGCAGGGAAGTAAGCAATAGCACATTCAACATCATTCACACATATGAGATACACAGAGATAAATATTTCCTGAGGAAACCCATAAAGGGTAAAAACCTCTTCTTCTTTATATGATAAGTAATCTTTACATTCTATACATTATCATACATATGAGCTCCAACACATTGTGAGGCTACAACCTCTGTTTTGCAAGATGCAACTTGCTGAGAGCATCAAATCTCTATTTTCTATAGCACCCACTAGAAGGAAGCACTGACTCCCTGATTTTTCTAGCAACCACTAGAAGGAAGCACCAACTCCTTGGTTTCTCTAGCACCCATTAGAAGGAAGTAACAACTCCCTACATGTTCCAGTACCAACTTCCAGTCACACAGGCACCAACCTGTATAACAGAGAGCAATAGTTCTCCCTTGCACCACCCTGCCACCCTGGTTTCTCTGGTTACAACCAGATGGAAGCTACAACTCCTTATGTTCAAGCACCCACTTGAACCTCTGAGGACAACAGTCCTCCCTAGCACCTCCCAACCACCCTAAAATATAAATCTTTGCCACTGAAACTTATTACAATGATATAATGTTCATCAATGGCTTACCAGTCTCATCACTGTTCTGCTACAATGCCCTTCTTTGTCTGCCTCACCATCTTCATGCACACCTCCTTGTGATTTCTGTTCTTCTGCCTTTTATTCTCTATGCACCATGTCCATTCAATGCATGATTCCTCTTCTGTGCATTTCAGCTGCTACACTCTACCTCATTCTACACACCTGAATCATGCTCAAAAACTCCCATCTCTTCTTTCTTCTGCCTTCTTATAGTCTCTGTGCACCTTGTGCATACCCTATGCACAATTCTTCTACATGCCCTTCATGTTGAGTGCTCTGCCTGATCATCATAACAACTCTTCAGCTTCTGTGTCTTTTAAACCCATGTGTCCATCATCACTGGGTGTTATTCTGAGATTCCTTAGCCTCTCTAATAGTTGAGACTCTTTGTCTTCTCTGTCACAGTCAAGCTCATTCCCTCTATTGCAGTTCCAGGCTCCAACTGTCTTAAATCTGTTAATAGCCTCTACAAATAGTCTTCGTTCCACTGGAAGCTATCTCGAGACACTTCATCTTCTCTAGCAATCACCCTGAAGTCTCTTCGAGTCCTATGGCAGAAAACCACTAGTGGTTTCTAGCAGTTACACTGTGAATATCCAAAGACCACTTCAACAACTGAATCTCCACTAATTGATTAACTGTGAAGAGAAACAATATCCCTTCGATCATATTCCTGAATAACCTGCACCGTTGGATCATAAATGATGGGTCTCGTGCTTATTTCTCCATTTCGCAATTCGGCCTTTCGACATCCTTGTGGTGAGGCATATCGACTCTCCAAGTCACGATCTCCGAAATGGAGATTATCTTCATGCTACCTCCTCCCTTGAGCCTTCATCAATGTGACCATGGGTTATGACCAAGGGCCAATTATGAACATGTATTTCGCATTTCGCGTTTCGGGGATTCTGTGATGAGTCGTCTCGACTCTCCATGTCCCAAACTCTGAAATGGAGCTTGTCTCTTTGAGCTCTTCTCTACAACTCTTCGACGATGTGACCACCGGTGGTGACCATATCCTTATTCGAAAATTCATTTTGACATTTCGTCATTTTGGCATTCTTGTTGCAAAGTGTTTCGACACTCCAACTCCTGTTATTTGAAACCAATACCAAAAGGTGTTTTTTTCATTTTGGCATTTTGGCATTCCGACATTCCTTGTGATGAAGTTTTTTGATGCTCCATCTCCCGGTATCCGAAATCTACAAAAAAAGTTGTTTCGACATTTCGCATTTTGCGACTTCGGGACCCTTGTGATGAAAAT
Source organism: Picea glauca (assembly GCA_000966675.3). Lineage (NCBI taxonomy): Eukaryota > Viridiplantae > Streptophyta > Pinopsida > Pinales > Pinaceae > Picea > Picea glauca. The sequence goes on from JZKD02S1754569.1 coordinate 78,063, forward strand.
TCTCATATCTTGACTCCTCCAACTCCCAGTATCCGAATCTCCGGTTGATGTGCCTATTTCAGGATTTTCGGCATTTCTCATTTCATCACTTCGGGACTCCTATCATGAAGAGTCTTGACTCTTGACTCCTCCAACTCCCGGTATCCAAAACTATGAAATGGAGTCGGATCAACGGTCTACGATCTCCTTCTGATCAACGGATCAGATTAAGTCGTAGTTTCGTGTCTTTGTTGATGTGCCTGTTTCGGGATTTCGGCGTTTCACATTTTGTAACTTCGAGACTTCTTTGATGAAGAGTCTCAAATCCTGACTCTTCCAACTCCCGGTATCCAGAACTCCGAAATGGAGTCTTTGACATTTCGTGATTTTGCATTTTGCAACTTTAGGTTTCGCAACTTCAGGACTCCTTTGATGAAGAGTCTTGACTCTTGACTCTTGTAACTATATGGAACTCCAACATGGAGTCTTTGAAATTTTGCGATTTTGCATTTCATGACTTCGGGACTCCTTTGATGAAGTGTATCGACTCTTGACTCTTCTAACTCCCGGTATCTGAAACTCTAAAATGGAGTCTTTGACATGCTCTGATCTTTCTCCTTACGGGAATTTTTGGTTCGCCACTTCAGAGGTTAATGTTCCTTTGATCTTTGATTTCCTGGTCTGCGAAACTCTAAAAAGGAGTCTTTGTGGTGCTCTAATATTTCACCTTTCTAGATTTTTGGGTTCGCTACTTCAAAGGTTAATGTTCCTTTGATCTTTGATTTCTCGGTCTGCGAAACTTCGAAATGGAATCTTTGTGGTGCTCTGATATTTCGCCTTTTGGGATTTTGGGGTTTGCTACACCTCGCACTTTAAAGAATGTGTAGGTTCTCCTAGATCCAATGACGGTTGGACTCCGCGATTGGATCTAACACCCAAGATCTCCTCCATATATGCACTCGTCCTATCTGAGTTCAGATCTGACGGTCATTGAGAATTTTGAATGGGATCCAACGATCACTGTCGCTTCTCCTCTCGAGCTTACACATCCTCCTGACTGAAAGAATTTCTAAGTGTCAAAGGCCTCGACCTTTGATCCACCTAAGATCCTGAGTATGCTATCTCTCTTGAGCTTTGGTAATGAGTTAACCTTGTCCCTGGTGCACACCTACGCACTGCATGTGATTCTGCGCTAATCCTCCTGAGCTTAGGTTGTTCCTGTTTTGCCATCAATGCACACTTTGATCTTGCCATCAATGACAAGAACACTCTGTACTCTGTGTGCACCTTTGCACTATCTCTTCTGGTCATCACAAGCTTGATCTGCTGCATCTCCCCAAAATACTTCTGGTGCCCACCTGACACATTGTACCTGTACTCAAGCCATCGTCGCTTATGTACTTGCCATCAATGACAAGCATACATTCCCTGTAAAACATGCCAACACATGTCTATGATTGTTGTTGTTTTGTTGTGGTTTTCTAGGAGGGACTTTCATTCTGCAATCTTTATCCATGTGTCCAAAGTTGTTACATTTATAGAATTTTGCTTTAGTGCTCAAAGATTCAAACTTGTTGTAACTTCTTCTCTGTGTTTCACTAGGCCTTCTTGGATAACCCTTTTGTGTATGAATTTCAAAGTTGTTTATGTTCATTTTGTTAGCTCTGCAATTCACAGCTTTATGTCCAAAATTATTACATGCATAACATAAACCAAAAAAGATAGTTTGATACCCAGGAGTTGAAGATACATTATGAAAGGAAGTAGTCTTATGAATCCTTCTTCTTCCCAAGGCCTATATGTTTATGTCGGTCGTTCATTCTGAAATCTGAATCTTCTCGATGGAGTGTCTCTGTAATTTTCTTTGTAGACTTTCCTATCCCCTTTGATTGTTTATGCATAGATTTTTGGATATGTTTCTTGTTATTTTATTTTGGAGCTTGATATCTTTTATGTCTGATTGTATCCAAGTCCGAACTTGTCATGATAAGGTTTTTGACTACTAATAATGTCATTCAAATATTTTGAGTTGTTCTACATATTTTTCTTTTGAAGATCCTTTCTTAATGTGACAATTTCTTCTTCAAAATTTACAATGATCATGTCTCTTCCTTCTAGTTGTTCTTTGAGTGCTTCTTCAATTCTTTTATATTCTTCAATTTGAACCTTCAAATTTGTGATCATTTGTTCTAGTTCTTGAGTGTCTTCTTTCTTGTCTAGTTCTGCTTGCAGTTTCTTGTTTTTCTTGTTTTCTCTTCTGATAACTTGTATGGCACACAACAATTATTCTGGGTAGTCAACTTCTGACTCTTCATATTCTTCTTCGACCTCTTCATATTCTTCTTCAGAGTCTTGTTTATCAAATTCTTCTTTATCGGAGTCTTGTAATTCCATGAATAGAACTCTTTCTGTCTCACTATCATTGACTTCATCTTCATCTGATGATGAGATGTATTTTTTGGTGCATAAGCTTTTCTTGAAAAATTTCTTTGTGGTTCTTTTTCCTTTATATGTTTGTTTGTTATTTGATTAGCCTTCATCATTTCTCTTTTTCTTATGAGGAAATTTATTAGAAAAATGACCAATACCATCATAATTAAAAAAAATCAAAGAAATCTTACCTCTGTACCTATCGTTGGTTCCCTTGTTCAATCTTCTGACAAATTTGGCCACTTCTTCATCATCTTCCAAGACGTCACTTGTAACGTCCCCCGACCACCCATTCTGAGGCATGCTACATGAGAGAACGTTCTCATTCTCTCATTGCGGAACATACTGTAACATACCCATTATCTAACTGAGCTATGCCACATAAATTTCTCAAACTACATGCAATTAAAATATATACACACAAAACTCTTGCAGAAACATATACATAAAACATAAACAGACAAATAGATTCTTTCATTACACAGATTCATACTGAAATAACAATAAACATATACATGCAACATATACAAACAATACCCATAAAAATAAACACATTTATAACCACACATATGATAACCCATAAAAATAAACACATTTATAACCACATATATGATAACCCATAAAAATAAGCATGTAAATAGCAATGCAGCATGTAAATTTATCATACAATTGGCACTTATCTTGGTAATAATGTCACCAACTATGTGCAGAACTTCCACGAACCTCCCAGCCTTAGACCACATTGTTCATCACTCTCAACAGTGAGTCACCCCCGAGCTAGGACTAAAATCCATCTGGGTAAAGGGATTCCTAACTAGTTTAATGGCTCATGAACAATGATGCAGACCCCCTACCTCTGCCTCGGTAGGGTCCGCTGACCTCTCGGTCAAGGATCATTCTTCCTTTGATGATGAGCCAAAGTGGCTCCTTTGGTTCCCTACTGGAACCCTTGAACAATTCCACAAGTCCTTTAGAGACTCAACCCGTGCAAACAAGTACCAGGCATGAGCTCCCTTCACGTGACCACAACCCTGTGACCATAGGCCTACGCAATAGGCATATTTTGCAAATCATGACCTCAATGTATGAGTTTCCCTTCACCTTCCAAATCTTGAAAGCCTTGTCCTGACAAGGACTGAGCACTAGGCTAACTCCCCTCGTATCCTTTCTCCATGTCACCACCGCCTGTGATCACCAGCTAAGCCCAAAACGCACTCGTCTCATTTCACAACTTCATGATATTCGTTGTGAGTCCTTATGACTCCTTTGAGTTTCGAGAACCGAAATAGGGATTAACGATCCTCTACCCCTCCCATATGCCTTCTCCATGTGACCATGTCCGGTGACCTAGGTCCAATCCTCTGGGTGCATTGTGTTTCGTGATATCAGGAATCCTGAGGTTGAGTTCCCTGACTCCTTCAATCCCCCATACCTGAAATTCCCCCACGTCAAATCAACGGCTCCTGACGCTCCAAGATCCGACGATTCAGATCTTCCTTTCGCTTATCAGGACTTAACGTGTCATGAAGTCGAGAGACTCCTTGCCTTGGATATCCTGATCCCTGATATCCTGATATCCCGATATCTTCTCTATGGCAGATCAACAAACGATACTCCTCCTCTCGATCAATGGTCAAGATCTCCCCTTTTGCAAATTCGAAACTTCACGATTCGAAACTTTGGGAGGGTTCGATCCTTCGAACCTCCGACTACCGAAATGCTTAAATTTCCCTCTGGACAATCGATGGTCTAGATCACTCCCAGATCAATGGTTACGATCAAATCACAATTTCACCTATCGCGAGTTCTTAGAACTCCCTCCGTTGACTTCTCTCCTGTGCGAGTCAGCGAAACGCTGAACTCTCACCACGTGTCCTCCTAATGGATAGCTAGGATCAAACTGGCTCCCGGCTCATCAAAATTTGGCACTTGTCTTCAGCTTTGTTTCCGCAATGCATGATCCCCTATATGTAAGAATCTCTTACATCTTTAACCCTGGATCTAATGGTCCAGAATGATTTCATGATTTCATCGATTTCGAGTCCTCTCTCTTTGCCACCCTTATATGCCTAAGTTCCAAAACCCCGATGATTTACGGATCTTCGCCACCTGTACTCCACAATGGATGGTATCAATGTTTTTGGGAATTTGATAGGTCCTCTCTCCTCTACTTATACGAGGTTTAAACCTCGTGAGCCTCCTCCCAGATCCAAAAGCTATCGGTCTGTGTGCTCAGATCTGATGGTTCAGATCCAATATTCCCCCTGTGTGCTCTTCTGTGTGTCCGGACATGAAGCTCAATGGTCTAGATATTCCCCTCTTCATATTATCTGACAACTACCAATGCTATTCCTCCTGAGCTTCTGCGATTTCTGACTTAGAATATTTTCTATGTGTCGAAGGTCTCGACCTTCGAATTTCTCCTCCTATGAGCCCTGTAAGATTTGGGTCTCGTCTGTGTTCTAGAAGCGCTATATCTCATGAGCTTTTCGACTACTCAGTCTCTAAGGGACTCAGCCCTTCTACCTCCTCCTTAGAAGATTTATGGTGTTCCTCCTGGGACACTTCTACGCTCGACCTCCTGATCTTCTCGAACTTGAACAGTTCACTTCTGCGCACACTTCTTGTGCTTGACTAACCTTGACATAGTCATCTATCGACACTTTATCTAAGTGTTTGCCTGATGCACTCCTTGCACAGGTCTTCCTCCAAAATATTCAGTAACTATGAGGTTTCTCCTTGAGTCTATGACCACCCTGGTGTGCCCTCCTGGCACGTTCTTCTCTAATTCTATAGAATTTAGATGTGCACTCCCTATGCTAGCTACAAAACCTCAATTGTTCTATTGTGCACTCCTTGCACAGCCTAAAGAACCCAAAATGAAATCGACAAACTCACAAACAGATAGTAAAATCTATCTATCGCTTGTATCTACAACATACAAGTGACATTCAAATGTGTAAACACACACAGACAATTCATGGGAAGGAAAAACTGCTTTGTATTAATTTTATAATGTCTATACAAATGTGTTTACAAAAAATGGACTGCTACAGAGTCTCAGTTCTATCTCTCGAGATCTCTCTACCTGAGATCTCTCCTATTCTAACCCTCCACTCTAAGTTCTATCATTCCTCTCTTATTCAAAATGAGGGCTCTCGTGAGCTTATCCTCTTCACCGCCTCTATGTTATCATTATCTCAGAGCGTCTCCATACCTCTGCGATTACATTCCATAAATGGAAGTCGCAGACCTGACTACGATCTGGACTTAGCTGCAGGCAACCATTAAAGGAAACCTCAACCACTACTTGTACAAAGGTGTATCCTGGCATTAAAATCCTTACAATGCAAATCCCCAAATGGGATCTGATTTCATAATTTTGAAAAAATGAGAGGGATGTGCCTCTCTCCTCCATGAATTTGCTTTGTATGTGTTGGTTGGATAGTGCTTTGCTAAGTTGGAGTGATGCTCCTGCATCATACTCCTCAACTGGAAAAATCATGAGCCCATGCTCATGAGGTCCTCTTCTCCAGTGATGAAATCCACCTGGATCCCAAATTTTGCCTTGGAGCTGTCTTCTTGCTCCTTTCCAACTATGTTGTTACTGCTTATTTTTATTCTTCCCTGCTTCTATGGCAGGTTTCCTTCTTCTCATCTTCTCCTTGCTGACTACTTCTTGCGCTGACCTCAACATTAGCCTTCTTATCTTCTCAATCACCTTGTCCTGCTGCTCCAGTGGCTGGCTCTTTGTATGCAATCCTCTCTACTGCAATTCCTTCATCTCAATGGGTAGATCAACTCGATCCCCCATATGATTTTCTCCGTTCTTTGTGACCTTAACTTGCCACCCTATTGCAAAATTCAGTTCTGCAGTCTTATCACTGAGATGCTACTCGGTTTCTTCCCCTGATAGTTCTGTTGCTTCCATTTCTCCTACTTTCATACTTCCATCTTCTTCCAGCTGCTCCTAGGGCTAGTATGCTCCTCTACCTTCTTCCAACTTGATCTGTTGGATGTGCAAGATTTTCACTATCACCCTCTTCTCTAGGGCTTCCAATTCTTGATACAGATTAGCAAAATTTGTGTTGTCTGCTTCCTCTTCTGCCGTAGTCTCCAATGTTGCGGTCTTCTTCTGTTTAGCTTCTTGGATGAAAATTTTGAGCAACTCAGATGAATTCTCTCCTCCTTCTGTTGGGGTAGACATCAGTGTCTGATCCATTTCCTCTTCTTTGACAGTCTTTGATGGTTGTATTTCTCCTTTTGTTGCATCTGCAACACATTCTCTGGCCTAAACTAGGATTCTTGGTAGGAATAATTCAATTCCCCCAATGATCAGATTGTATTTCTGACCCTCCCCTGTCAGCGTTTCTTGTTGATTCGAACTCTCCTCTGAGTTCATGAGACTTTCACATAGCCTCATATTTTCCCCCTTTCCCACTTGGAATCCTAGGAATTTTCTGCTGCCCACCTGGCAGTCTATGAGACTGATTGGTCCCATCTCATTACCCACATGGCAATATGAACTTTCCTCACTACCCCCCTGGCAGTATGCGAGACCTTCTACTGATCTCTTTCCATTGCCCACCTAGAAAATCGAAAGTTCACTTCTGCCCACCTAACAGTTTATGAGATCCTCTGCTAATCTCACATCATTTACCACCTGGCAATATGAATTTCCACTGCTATCCTCCTGATAGTCTATGAGATCCTCCAATGATCTCATTTCATTTCTCACATGGCAATTTGAAAATTCATCTCTTCCCTCCTAGAATTTTATGAGATCTGAAACTGATCTCCCTTCCTCATCACTGAGGGTTTCTCCAACTTTGGGCTCACAAATGCAAACTATCTCTATGTCACTGAGGTTTTCAGCATACCTCAACCACCTCTTCAACTCTTATTGTTATTTATTGGCCAACAAATTTTGAACAGGCCATTTGGCTTTCCTGTTCAAAGGCCATCCATACACCCAATGTGCTTTTTCCTCCAGTTGTATCTTCAATGCTAGTTGTTCCATTATCGCCCTTATCTCAGTGAGTTCCTCACCAATTTTTTCTTTGGTCTTCTGTTGGTGGTTTTCTCCTCGACCACACTCATGGCCTTCAGTAGCCATTTTCTTCCTCCTACCTGCCCTCCTGGAAAGTCTGTTGTTCACTCTACAACTGAGAGCATTTTCAGCCTTTCCTACAGTCCACCTGACTATCTATTAACTATTGTGCACCTTGCAACAATAACCACAGAGTTTCCATACTTTTTTTCCTTCTTCAACTACTGAATACAGATGAATCGTTGGTTTTCTGATACCATCTGATGTTACCAGAATTTCCTATCAATCCTTTTCTTCTGCCTCCCTCTGTCTATTGTCTACAGACAGAAAGTGGCTCTGATACCACTTGATGTAGACCCCCTACCTCTGCCTCGGCAGGGTCCGCTGACCTCCTGATCAAGGATCGTTCTTCCTCTGATGATGAGTCGAAGCGAATCCTTTGATTCCTTGTTGGAACCCTTAAAAAAATCCATAGGTCCTTTAGAGACTCAACCCGTGCAAACAAGCACCAGGCGTGAGATCCTTTCATCTGACCACAACCCTGTGACCACAGGCCTACGCAATAGGCATCTTTCACATATCATGACCTTGATGTATGAGTTTCCCTTCACCTTCCAACTCTCGAAAGTTGAGTCTCTACAAGGACTGAGCACTGGGCTAACTCCCCTCATATCCTTTCTCCACGTGACCACCGCCTATGATCACCGGTTAAGCCCAAAAGGCACTCATCGCATTTCATGACTTCATGATATTTGTTGTGAGTCCTTCTGACTCCTTCGAGTTTCAAGACCCAAAATAGGGCTTAATGGTCCTCTACTCCTCTCTTATACCTTCTCCATGTGACCATGTCCGGCGAACTAGGACCAATCCTCTAGGCGCATTGCATAACATGATATCGGGGATCCTGAGGTTGAGTTCCCTAACTCCTTCAATCCCCGATACCTAAAATTCCCCTGCATCAAATCAATGGCTCCTGACGCTCCAAGATCTGACGGTTCAGATCTTACTTTCGCTTATCGGGACTTCACATCTCACAAAGTCGAGAGACTCCTCACCTTGGATCTCCCAACCCCTGATATCCCTATATCTTCTTTGGGGTATATCAACGACCAATAATCCTCCTCTCGATCGATGATCGAGATCTCCCCTTTTATGAAGTAGGAACTTCGCGATTCAGAACTTTGGGAGGGTTCACTCCTTCGAACCTTTGACTACCGAAATGCCAAAATTTCCCTCTGGACAATCGACGATCTAGATCACTCCTGGATCAATGGTTATGATCAAATCAAAATTTCACCTGTCATGAGTTCTTAGAACTCCCTCTGTTCACTTCTCTCATGTGCAAGTTAGCGAAACATTAAACTCTCACCATGTGTCCTCTTGATGAACGGATAGGATTAAACCGGCTCCCATCTCATCGAAAGTTGGTGCTTGTCTTCAACTCTGTTTCCCCGACGCGTGATCCCTGATATGTGAGTATCTCTGACATTTGTCACCCTGGATCCAATGGTCCAGAATGATTTCACGATTTCGGCGATTTCAAGTCCTCTCTCTTCGCCACCCTTATATGCCTAAGTTTCGAAACCCTAATGGTTTTTGGATCTTTTCCTCCTATCCTCCACAATGGATGGTCTCTATGTTTTCAGGACTTTGATGGGTCCTCCCTCCTCTGCTTATACGAGGTTTAAACCTTGTGAGACTCCTCCCGGATCCAACGGCTATCAGTCTGTGCACTCAGATCTGACGGTTCAGATCCAATCTTACCCCTGTGCACTCTTCTGTGTGTTTGGACGTGAAGCTCAATGGTCCAGATCTTCTCCTCTACATCTTATCTGACGGTTGCCAACATTATTCCTCTTGAGCTTCTGCGATTTCTGACTTATAAGATTTTCTAAGTGTCGAAGGTCTCGTCCTTCAAATTTCTCCTCCTACGATCCCTGTAATATTTGGGTCTCATCTGCGTTCTGGAAGTGCTATCTCTCCTGAGATTTTCAACTGCTCAGTCTCTAAGGAACTTGACCCTTCTGCCTCCTCCTTAGAATATTTATGGTGTTCCTTCTAGGACACTTCTATGCTCGACCTCTTAAGCTTCTCAAACTTGAACAGTTTTCTTCTGTGCACACTTCTTGCGCTTGACTAACCTTCAGATAGTCATCTATCAACACTTTATCTGAGTGTGGCCTGATGCACTCCTTGCATAGGTCTTCCTCCAGAATATGCAGTAACTCCGAGGTTTCTCCTTGAGTCTGTGACCACCCTGGTGTTCCCTCCTGGCACGTTCTTCTCTGATTCTAATAATTCAGATGTGCACTCCTTGCGCTGGCAACATAACCTCAATTGTTCTATTGTGCACTCCTTTCACAGCCTAAAGAACCCAGACTGAAATCGAAAAACTCGCAAACAAATATTAAAATCTATCTATCTCTTGTATCTACAACATACAAGTAACATACAAATGCATAAACACACAGACAATTCATGGGCAGGAAAAACTATTTTGTATTAATTTCAGAATGTTTATACAAATGTGTTTACAAAAACTGGACTGCTACAGAGTCTCATTTTTCTCTCTCGAGATCTCTCTACCTGATATATCTCCTATTATAACCCTCCACTTTGAGTCCTATCATTCCTCTCCTATTAAAAATGAGGGCCCTCATGAGCTTATCCTCTTCACCACCTCTATTCTATCACTATCTCAGAGAAGCTCCATACCTCTATGGTTACATTCCATAAATGGAAGTCACAGACCTGACTATGATTTGTACTTAGCTGCAGGCAACCATTAAAGGAAACCTCAACCACTACTTGTACAAAGGTGTGGCATGGAATTAAAATCCTTACAATGCAAATCCCCAAATGGGATATGATTTCATAATTTTGAAAAAAAAATAGGGTTGCGCCTCTCCTCCATGAATGCGTGCTGGATGTGTTGGTTGGTTGGCGCTTTGCTGAGTTGGAGAAGTTCTTCTACATCAAACAATAGGAAAGACTCTGTCACATGTGCCTATTCAAACTAACAACCTACAATCCCTCATTCTCCACATGCCTTTCCAACCACAGGAAGTGTGCCCCTTCTCTGCTCAACAGTCCTTCAACTGCCCCACTTGTTTTCTGGGATTCAGCAACAAGCCAGACATGAAGTCTCAGAGCATTGTAGCTTCATTTTAGCACCTTCAGGAAATCAATTCCTAGCAATTATCTCACCCAAATAATTTCTCACGGGCCTGACAACCCACCTCTTCAATATCCCATAGGCCTGACAACCCGCCTCTTCAGTCCAGCTCCCGAGCTAACTAGCTACTCAAAACAAATATGGCTATGGATACAAGTTCAGGTATAGTGACATGAATGCATGAAGGATAACTGACTTCATGAGTGAAATGGTCATGGAATCATGGTTGAATGATGAGAGGAATGACGGAAAGAATGATGGGAGAGTGATGGTAAATGAACTAAGTCCCAACAATATGTATGCATGTCCCCAACTTGACACTTGTCATGTTGGGAACTACTTTGGCCCACTTGTCCCCAACTTTGGAACTTAGGATAAAATAATTATCCATACTTTATACTTTAAGAAATATTAATATAATATTCTTTTTTGGCTTAAGCTCTCTAGCTTATCCCTTTCCTTAACTTTTAGGCCCCTCCCTTTCCCTAACTAGTGGTGTTTAGTCCCCCATCTCTTTTTTCGGTGTCGATCTATGCACAATGATGTATTTTATATTAATGATGAGACATGTACAAAATAGGTGCACTGGCCTTCAACATCTAGTCTCTATGGCCTAATCAAAATATAAGCATCCTAGCTTATAATAATTGTCTCACCAGCCTATAAAACATAGCATACGCACAAAGTCTCGCTGGCCTCAATATCGCGCACACTTAAGATGTTGTGCACGGTATCCTAGAATGTGCACACTACATTATTTTACTGCGCAGTACTTACGCCCACTATGCCATGAAGGTGCATACATAAATGATATCAAACAACTCACCAGCCTAAGTACATTTGCATTTACATTTACAATTGGGTTCGTCTTGGGGATATTACAATCCCCTCCCCTTATTTATGCACTGTCCTCAGTGCATCATGTGCCCATATACAACAAAATTTTCAAAAATCCTCAAAACGATGCAGGTATTATGCCCGCATTGCATCGTCATGCTCCCAAGTAGTGTCCTCAGGACCGTAGAAGGTCCATTGGACCTTTACAAGACCTATGGATTGATTTTGGAGCTATTTGATTTGTCGGTCCAGAATGCATACCAGATGCACTTGAAAAGCACCCTCTTGTTCCACCTAAACCACATTCCAATCAATAACATCATTAGAATCATATATATATTTCTTTAGCAATATTACATGGAATACATTATGAACAGACATAGATGTAGGCAATGCAATCATATAAGCCACTGGACCAATCCTCTCTAGGATTTCAAATGCCCCACAATAGCGAGCTGCCAACTTTGAACAATTTCCCAACTTCAGGGAACTTTTGTTGGCCTTCACTTTCAAAAATTCATGGTCACCCACTTTAATTTCCCTGTGAGTTTTGCCTCTATCAGCATAAATTTTATGCATGTCTTGGGAAACCTTTAAATTTTGTTTTATTTTTATCATTTGCTCCTCCATTTCCCTGAGAAAATATGGCCCAACCACTACTTTGTCTGCTGGGTTATCCCAACTTACTAGTGTGTTGCACGTTCTACCATAAAGTGCCTCAAATGGACTCATCTTTAGAGATTCTTGGTGCCCATTGTTATAATCAAACTCTACCAAGTGTAGGTAGTCTTCCCATTTTTATGGTTTATCCATCACATACATCATCAACATATCTCAATCACTTGATTCACCCTCTTTGTTTGTTCATATGATTCTGGATGATAAGTTGTACTAAAATTCAAATTTGTTCCAAATCCATTCAAAAATTTTGAGGTAAATTTTGGATCTCTGTCAGACACAATTGTCATGGTTATGCCATGTAATCTATCAATTTCTCTCATATAAACATCAACAATGTTCATTTCCTTGTGAGTGAGACTAACTAGAATAAAATGGGCATCTTTAGTAAGCTTATTTACCACTACCATGATAGAATCATGTTGCGTGTTTGTTCTAGGATTTTTAGTGATGAAATCCATAGTTACAACTTCCCATTTCCACTTAAGAATGGGTAATGGCTATACAAAACCAGTTGGGTGTCTATGCTCATCCTTTACCTTTTGACATTCCAAACATCTGGAAATAAAATCAACAACCTCTTTCTTCATGCATGGCCAATAATATTGGCTTTTGACGGCTGCAATAGTTTTTTGATATCCTGGGTGCCCATCATAAGGTACATTATGCATTTATCTCAATATCAGATTTTTCAATTCATTAGACTTTGGTACATAAATTCTTCCCCTGTACAAGAGAATTTCATCATTATCTAGATTGTATTCTTCAATTTTCTGCTGCAAATTACCTTACTGTAATTTTGCCACTAATTTCTTGTATTGCAAATCTAATTTCGCAGCCTTTATAATTCTTTCTTTCAAATCTGATTGGTACATGCTAATGGTTGTAGTATGCAATTCATGCACTCTTCTGTTGAGTGCATCAACCACTTTGTTCTATTTCCCCTTGATATGCTTTATATCAAAGTCATATTCACTGAGAAATTCTAACCATCTACTTTGCCTAGCATTTAGAGTTGGCTGATCAAATAAATATTTTAGACCATTGTGGTTTTTCCTCAGCTCAAACCTTTTCCCCATGAGGTAGTGTCTCCATTTCCTCAAGGCATGCACTATGGCTTCCAACTCCAAACCATGAGTGGCATAGTTTCTTTCATGCTCCTTCAACTTCCTTGATTCATAACATATAACAAACCCATTTTGACTGAGGACTCCACCAATTCCTTCTTTACATGAATATGTGCATACAATGAAGTCTTCATTTGGGTCTTCAATACTTAGTATTGGAGCACTTGTTAATAATTGTTTCAAGTGTTTGAAACTCCTTTCACAATACAATGTCCACTGGAACTTCACACATTTTCTTTGCAAGGAAGTGATTGGGTGTGCAATATTTGAAAATCATTCAATAAATATCATATAGTAGCATGCAATACCCATGAATGATCTCACCTCTATCACATTCTTTATCACTTACCATTCTCTAATGGCTTCTATCTTCTCAGGATCCACTCCAATCCCCTCCTTTGAAATGATATGTCCCAAATAGTGAATTTGCTTCTGATAAAATGAGCACTTGCTCAATTTGGCATACAACTGATGCTCCCTTAATACTTGCAACACCATCCTCAAATGATGTCCATGCTCTTCCTCTGACTTGGAATATATAAGAATGTCATCCAAAAATACAATGAAAAACTTGTCTAAATATTCTCGGAAAACACCATTCATTAAGCACATGAAAACACCTGGTGCATTTGACAACCCAAATGGCACCACTGTGAACTCATAATGACCATACTTTGTCCCGAAGGTGGTCTTACTGATATCATCCTCTTTAATCCTTACTTGATGGTATCCTGACCTGAGATCTATCTTTGAAAATATCTTTGCATCCTTGAATTGATAAAAAAGATCATCAATCCTTGGCAAAGGATATTTATTCTTTACAGTCACTTTATTCAACTATATGAAATCAATCCACAATCTTAATCTTCCATATTTATTCTTCGTAAACAAGACTGGGGCACCCCAAGGTGACACACTTGGGCGTATATACCCCTTCTTCAGAATTTATTCAAGCTACATTTGCAACTCCTTCAGCTCTGATGCACTCATTCTGTAAGGAGTCTTTGACACTGGAGCTACTCCAGGCATTACATTTATAGATAAATGAATATGTCTCTTTGGGTGTAGTCCTAGTACCTCCTTGAAAACATCCTCAAAATCTTCCAGGACTGCACGATCTTCCAAATTTGGCACCTTATCTTTAGTTGTCTCTTCCATATGTGCTGCAAATATTTGATACCCTTTTCTGTAAGATTTCTTCAGCTGCAATGCTGAAATTTATCTGATGGTTACTGCTCTATGAATCCCCTACAAGTTCATTAAATTCCTTTTTATGACAGTCTAAGAGAGCATGATGTTAGTCCAACCAATCCATCCCAATTAGACAATCATAGGATCCTAAAGGCAAGATGTTCAAATCTGTCTTGGTGTTCAGTCCATTCATGTCCATAAGGCATGACTTAACCATCTCATTAACTTTTCTTTTGGCTTCGGTAGCTAGCTGCACCAACCAAGATTTTCCATGCTTGCTTCTTGGAAAATGTAAACTTTCCACCATCTTAGGATCTATATAACTATGACTAGGTCATGAATAAATTAATATAGCAATGGTTTGGTTGTTGATAATACCTTCCACTTCAATCATATGTGACCGATACTCTGTTGGCTTGTTGTCTAGGGCTACATAAATCCTGGGAACATTTATGCCCATGTCCTCCACTGTTTCATCTTGTTGTACATTGTGCACAGTTCTCCCTTTTTCACCCCTGTGAGGACAATCTATGAACATGTGATCTCCTTTGCAACTCCAACATTGAATATGTGGCTTTCTTGGCCTTTCACCCCCTTCCTCAATCATTTTGGGTTCTCTAGGAGTGTGTTGTCCCTATGGATTATTTCTGAAGAATGGAGGCTTAGATCCCTTCTTCCTCTGATCCATCTTGAACTTATTTTTTTCTTCCCAATATTTTTGGAAATTTGGCCTTGATTTCTGTTGATCATAAAGGAATTTAGCTCGCCTTATGGTATCCTCCAATGTCTTGGGATCATCATATTGTATTTTGTCAGTGATAAATGAGGGAAATCCACTCAAATACCTTTGAATCTTCAATGTCTCATCCTTTATGAAATAGACATACTTCAGGAGTTCTAAAAACCTTCTTTCATATTCATCAATGGCCATACTCCCAATCTTGAGTTCAAAGAACTCTTTCATTTTCTTGTCATAGTATCTCTTAGTCAAGTATTTCTTCTCAAAATACTTCTTGAATTCCCTCCAAGTAACACTTTTCTATTTAATGTGATGCACCTACAAAAGCTGATCCCATCACATGGATGCCTTTCCCTTGATTTGGTAGATGGAAATTCTACCTTCTGCATGAGAAGAATAATTATTCAATTGAAAATACTTTCTCATGCCTAGCAACCATGTCTCTGCATCTTCATCCTTTTTGTGCTCACCATCAAATGTAGGAGGTTTGATTTTGTTCATTTCTCCTTGTAGCTCATTCACCCCATAACTCTTATGCTACCTGACAGGGGATGGAATTGATTTGTTGTGTTACCTCTTATTGGAATGGCTCGGGGAGTGATGGTGATGCGTGCTAACACTTCTTACTTTTCTTTTCTCATCATGAGACTTGTGACTTCCCGATTTGCTTGAGCCACTCTCCTTATCCAATTTATTTTCTATTATGTTCAAGCTCTCCAATAAATTCATGTTGAAGTCATCTTGCTTCTCCTTGGCTTTCATAAGTCTTTCATTATCATCTTTATGGATTTCGACATCCTTCTGCAAATTTTTAATGGTCTCTGTCATATTCATGTTTTCATCTCTTCCTTCTTCATGTCCATTGGAGTTTGTTCCTTCAATGCCCAAATGGACATCCATCCCTCTGATTTCATCTTCCTGGCTATAAGTCCCCTATGCCTCTTATATTTCTCTAGAATATATGTTGATCCTGATCGGATCTAGTTGTTTTTATCTCTACAAAATGTACAGCCAACAAAACTTTGTCAGGCCAACTGTTTCAACAATTTCCTGAAAAATATGAACCATTATGGTTCAATAAAATATCAGAATTATTTCGTTTGATTTCCTAGAAATTGGATGCTTAGATCAATTTTATGGTTGGATAATTAGATTCCACTATCCATGACCTTTCCAACACCTACTCCCATTCTCAATTCCGAGTCTTGAGCAGAAAGTTATGGCTATTTAAAAATTGCCCATTAATTTTTCTGTCCATTTTTCAACTTAGAGCAAATCTGTGCTTTAATTATACATTTTTACACCTACTCCATTGTATATTTCATATTATATCAATTGGGTTTCCTCATATACATATTATGGATATTCTTTCCATGTTTCATCTCATTTTGGGTTCTGGGCTGCTAGTTACAGCCTGCTGAAGTTCTAGGCCAATTTGTGTTTTTGGTCTGGAATACTACAGGTGCCTTATTTTCCATATTAAACATTTTTAACATGCCCATAAATTTAATTAAGTTATGGTACTATATTATATGGCTCAATATATTTCCATTGACTTCTCCCGCGCCTCAATCTGATTCTAGAGCAGAAAGTTATGACTCTTTGAAACTAGCTGGGTCTTAAAACTTACCCTCCATTGTTTGTGATGTAACTTTTTCATAAAATATATGTTTGACGAACAATTTACACCATTAGAAATATCTATCTGAGCTCTTTAATTTGAGCTGCAATCCACTCTTGTCTTGTTCGTTTTGAGTTTCTAAAAACGCTCTTAAGGCCCTCAAAAACGCGCTGCAAAAAGATGACGTTCAAATGATATAAAACGTCGCAAAAAATCATTGTTTTTCTGCTGTTATTCATCCTCCAAACGACTCCGCGCACACAAATTTGAACCTATAACCCATATTTACCATGTGAAACAACAACACAAGTTAATTCATGCCTCTCGCACTTTAAAACCACAATGTATCACTTCTCTATTGTGCCAGTAATTTGTGTGCACTACTTTTATGCCACGCGCTAATATCCACCGTGCACAATTTTTGTACTGCCCGCTAATATTCCATGCCCATTACATTTGATGTGTTGCATCCTTCCAAAGTTCAATATGCCCCCACCGTGCAAAAATACTCTGCGCGCACCATTGACTAAACTGTCACGCGACAACATATAACTATATTGCGCGTGCACCTACTAAACTCCTCTGCGCTCTGCCAATACTACATACACCCCACATGCCCTTATTATGTGTGTGTATACTGCGTGCACCTTCTTATGCGCATGCACATCGCGCAATGATAAATTTAGTGCGTCCACCCGTACACCAATATTTTTCCGTGCGACGCCAAAATTTAGCGCACGTACCAACATACCAACATTTTTCCGCATGGTGCCAAAATTTAGCATGCGCACCACCACGCCAATATCTTGCCGCGTAGTGACAATTTTTTTTTTTCACAAGATTTTCACTGTGCATCCTACATTTTTAGTGCACCCTGCTGCGCACATTCATTTTTATGCAAATTTATTTCCTCGTGAATTCCGCTGTAGAAATTGGGGCTTTTGGCTTGACTTTTTCCTAGTTACCATAGACATTCTACAACTATGAAATTCGTTCAATTTCAGCCCGATAACACCCATTCAACCTTCAAAACAACCAATCGTTGTGGTTTGACATTTCTAGGACGAATTTACCCCAAAATCAATTCACGAATTGAGAATTTTATTTACTAATCTTGCTCCATCCGTCATGGCTTCACTATAACTTCAAATTCGACCAATTCGAGGTTTGAATTTGCTAGAACAGATATTAAACTGAGAACATCTCACCACATGGCCGAATTTCTCAATTTTCACATGAATTTAGCAATCGAAATTGGGGCTTTTCCCAATTCCGCGTCGTTTCTTCTAAAGTTTACCATTGATGCTCTGTGACTTGAAATTTGGCCACTTCAAAATAAATCCTCTGTGACATTTCGTTTCAACTCAAATTTCTTGGCCCATCCAGGCTCAGTGTTGAAAACTGAAGCTCTAATACCATGTTGTAACGTCCCACGACCACCCATGTCGAGGCACGTTACACGAGAGAACGTTCTCATTCTCTCACTGCGGAACATACTGTAACATACCCAGTATCCAAGTGAGCTATGCCACATAAATTTCTCAAACTACATGCAATTAAAATATATACACACAGAACTCTTGCGGAAACATATACATAAAACATAAAAAGACAAATACATTCTGTCATTGCACGGATTCATACTAAAATAACAATAAACATATACATGTAGAATATACAGACAATACCCATAAAAATAAACACAGTTATAACCGCACATATGATAACCCATAAAAATAAGCACATAAATAACAATGCAACATGTAAATTTATCACACAAATGGCACTTATATTGGTAATAATGTCACCAACTGCATGCAAACCTTCCACGAACCTCCTAGCCTTAGACCACACTGTTCATCACTCTCAACAGTGAGTCACCCCCGAGCTGGGACTAAACTCCACCTGAGTAAAGGGATTCCTAACCAGGCTAATGGCTCATGGACAACATGAAAGACTCTGTCACAAGTTCCTATTCAAACTAACATCCTACAGTCCCTCATTCCCCACATGTCTATCCCACCCTAGGAAGTGTACTCCTTCTCTGCTCAATAGTCCTTCGGCTACCCCACTTCCTTTCCAGACTTCAGCAACAAGTCGGACAGGAAGTCTCAGAGCATTGTAGCTACAGTTTAGCACATTCTGGAAATCAATTCCCAGCAATTCTCTCACCCAGATAATTGCTCACGGGCCTGACAAACTGCCTCTTCAATATCCAATGGGCCTGAAAAACCACCTCTTTAGTCCAACTCCCAAGCTAACCAGCTACTCAAAATAGATATGGCTATGGATACAGGTTCAGGAATAGTGACATGAATGTATGAAGGATAACTAACTACATGAGTGAAATGGTCATGGAATCATGGCTGAATGATGACAGGAATGATGGAAAGAATGATGGGAGAGTGATGGTAAATGAACTAAGTCCCAAAAATATGTATGCATGTCCCCAACTTGACAGTTTTCATGTTGGGAACTACTTTGGCCCACTTGTCCCCAACTTTGGAACTTAGGATAAAATAATTATCCATACTTTATACTTTAAGAAATATTAATATAATATTCTTTTTTGGCTTAATCTCTCTAGCTTAGCCCTTTACTTAACTTTTAGGCCCCTCCCTTTCCCTAACTAATGGAGTTTAGTCCCCCATATCTTTTATCGTGGTCGGTCTGCGCACAACAATGTATTTTATATTAATGATGAGACATGTACAAAATAGGTGCACTAGCCTTCAACATCTAGGCTCTCCGGCCTAATCAAAACATAAGCATCCTAGCTTCTAATAACTGGCTCACCAGCCTATAAAACATAGCATATGAACAAAGGCTCGCTGGCTTCAATATCACGTGCACTTAAGATGTTGCACGTGGTATCCTGGAATGTGCACAGTACATGATTTTACTATGTAGTACCTGTGCACACTGTTCCATGAAGGTGCATATAGAAATGATATCTAACAGCGCACCAACTTAAGTACATTTGCATTTACATTTACAATTGGGTTCGTCCTGGAGATATTACATCACTGTTGTTGCTATGTTCTTTTTCTTTTTTCTTTCCCTTTTTCTTTGACCTTTTGGATGCTTTGAAAGATGCTTCTTTTATATCTGGATTTTCCTGTTCAGTTCTCATTTCATATGATGTGAAGATTCCATGTATTTCGTCCATGCTTATTGAGTTTAGATTTTCTCTTTCTTCTAGTGTTATCTTAGGGTCAAATCTCATAGGAAGAGATCTTAGTAGCTTTTGAACAATTACAGGTTCTTTGATTTCTTCTCCCAATCCCAAGATTGCATTTACTGTTTCATCGACTCGTAAAAAGTAAGATGCAATGTTCTCATCTTCCTTCATCTTTAGTTGTTCAAACTGACCTATGTATGTTTGAAGCTCTGCTCCTTTGACTTTTGAATCTCCTTCATAAATATTTCAAAGTCTGTCCCTAATATCTTTAGCGAATTTACAATGTGAAACTTTGGTGAATACTGATTCTCTAAGACCATTCAGAAGTGCATTTGTGGCTTTGGAATTATTCTAACCGAGTTTCATAGCTTTGTCATTTGTCGGCATAACTGTTGGTGTTGTGTATCCATTTATAATTGATTGTCAAATTTAAAATCCTTGTGTCTGTATATATGTCTTCATCCTTATGCTCCAAAAGGCATGCTTATGTCCATCAAACTATGGTATTCCATTTTTATACATGTTGTTTCTCTCCATGATCTACCTCTCAGTGATTAAACTAATTTTTGAAGGAACCTGCTCTGATACCAATTGTTGGATTACTGAGAGGGGGGGTGAATCAATAATAGAGCAATCTAATCCTTTTTAACCATATAATGCAAGTGATATATCAATGTAGCATTATCATCTAATATTTGCAGGGTAAATAAACAATGAACAAATGAACAATCATACACATACACAGTAAACCAGTGTTTTTACGTGCAAACCCAAAGCGGGAGAAAACCATAGAATTTTGTTTCTTATATGTCTTGAAGAATTACATTCATTGGAAGCACCGACTTCCTTGTTTTCCAGGTGCAACAAGAAGAAGGCTCCAACCCCCTAGTTTCTCAGGCTATAACTTGAGGGAAGCTCCAACTCTCCAATTCTCTGGCTACAACTAGAAGAAGGCTACAACCCCCTATGTTCTCCGGCTACAACTGGAAGGTGGCTACAACCACCTGTCATTGCCATGTCCAAGCGCCTTGGCGTATAAGTAGAATAATGGAACCACTATCACACTATCACTATGAGATATACTTTTGTAAACTTGTACCAATAAACCTACACTAAACAACATGTACCATTAACCTGAACCATGTATCAACCATGCATCAACTTGTACCTCACCCTGTAATCAACCTATACCATAAACAAGTGCATCAACCATGCACCAACCTGTACCAAACAACCTATAATCAACTTGTACCATAAACAAGTTCATCAACCATGCACCAACCTGTACCTCAACCTGCAAACCTTCTTGAACTTTAACAACAAGAGACTAGCATTTTCATCAAACTTTACTTTAGTCTCACATGACTAGTTTTGGATTAGTCAACAACCCTAACTTGAAATAATCACAACTATGTAGTTGTAATGAATAAAGATATGAAAATAGTACATAATATTATTTAGTGTGTTTTATGCAATTCCTCCAGGTGTCACTACTTGGAACCTCTCAGAAAACCAATTATAACAAAAATGGCATACCTTGTTGAATTCTGGCTTATTCTAGAAAGTGAACTTGTAAAGCGTGCCCCGCATGGAATATTTGTTGTATGGATCTGAAAATTTTACATAGAATAGTATAGAATTTACTCTAACCAATAAATTTGGTCTTACTGAATTTGGATCTGTTATGAATAATTTATGACGTTTTTACTCGAAACACATGTTTTAGACTAGTTTTAAGACTAGCCACAAACCCTATTTTACATAGAGTGTAACTCCAAAAATACAACGACCCATAAGCTTAAATTCGTACCAAAACTACTTGGATATGTTTCCTCAATGACCTCCCAATTTCATGGTCTGAAACATTGTAGAAACAAAGTTATTACGAGAATGGTGAGATGACCTATAAATAACATACCTTAGAAAGCAGCATCAAAAGAATTTATCCTCCCTTGAATTTCAGCCTTCTTTACTTCACCTTCCCTCTGAAATTTGTCTTACATATCCTTTGGTTACCTCAGTCATCTATAGATATTCAATATGCTCAAGTGTGATTAAAATGAGAGATCCTTGCCTCTTATTTATACTCTCCAAGTAACTTCCTTAGAAGCATCTTCTAGGCCACTTTGTCCACATAGTCACCTATGTCCAACTTTTCCCAATTTTCCACTTGTCCATGTATCCAATAGCCACTTGACCACTTAACCCATTTTCCTCATTTTAGGGTTAACCTTCTTATAACCACTTTCCATAATTAGAAAGTTCTCTATTTACTTTATTATTTAAATAATCCTCCTTGACTTTGTCACTTCGCTTTATTATTTAAATAGTCCTCTTTGATTTTGTCACTTCACTTTATTATTCAAATAATCCTCTTCGACTTTGTCACTTCACTTTATTATTTAAATAATTTATTCTTTGCAAGAACTTTGACTTCTTTGACCTTTTGGGGTTTCAATCCAATCATATGAGGGTCCTTCAACTTCGTAAGACCATAACTCTGAAACCATGAGGAGTTATGTGGCTTTCCACATACCACCAAAAATGGAATGACATGTACTATCCATATAGAATAGTCTTACTTGCAAATATATCAAAACTCATACCATTATACATCAAATAAACTTGGGTCCTTTACCCAAACCTTTGTGCTACCGGAATTCGCTACTAGACTTTCTTTAAGGGTTGACATCAATGACAACCAACCCAATTAATCAAGTGTCTCCTAGTTCCATTTTATTATATATGTTGAAATTTATTAAGCCATGGCATGTAAATTAGGTTGGTTTTTTAATTATAATAGAAAACTACAAATTTCTTTAATTTAGATTCTTGAGAGAAAAAGGCTCACTAAATTGAGAGCAAAATTAAAGACATGTTTCTCATCTCTAGCTCCTCTCTATTTTCTCAATGAAAGTAAAAACAAGAGTACCATTTGTGCTAGATTTGGGTGGCGACCCTTTAAAAAAAAATTAGAATAGAAACATCAGCACCTGTTCCTACCACTAAACCTATGTGGCATGGTGAGTGGAGGTTCGGGCACTTTCAAACATATACGGTTAGGAACCCATTCTTGATAGGGTTAGGAACCCATTCTTGCTGACTTGCCAATGCAAGTTCTTGGTGACCCCCTTACCACCCTACACTCACTCATATATGTGTGTATATTTAATAATTACTTATTTTTAAATTTATTTATTCAATGCAAAGATTCATTGGTTTCTATCTTCCAACATTTTTATACTGCTCCTATTTTCCCACATTTAAACTAGTTTTTTAATTATAAAATATCCTTCCAAAAACATCTTCCATAATATTTTCTTTTCCTTTTCACCAACCCCCTAATCAAATGGCATCCAAGTTACTTTTAATTCAAATATAGAGCACCTTCACGCTCACACCTTCGACTATTAAAAAAAACATCATACCACTAGATGTTTACAGCAACTTCCATTCAACTTCCACTCATGTTCACCTAAACGTGTTGGGATTCACATCCATAACCAAATCAACCTGTTTAAAAATGTATTGAAATTATGATTATACTATAATAGTGTTATATTGTAGCTCCACTTGTTGTTTCCTTATCTTGTTTTGCTAGACCATAGGGGATTAGTTGTGATCAATCAAGTTAAAGTTAACTCGTGTGGTTAACTCATGCACACAATGCGGTTAACTCATGACCGGGATATCACTCACCACCTATTCCACCCACAATATATATGATTGACCTTGAAGATTATCTCATACTTGATTGATGAATATGCAGATGTATGTAAAATCTATTGATGTTGTAGCTTCAACAACAACTGGGGTGAGTATATATCTACCACTCTTTGAGTTGATCACATCTATATAATTCATTCATAGAAGTGGTTAGGAGGCCTAGCTCTACACCTATTTAACTAATTACACTTGGTTCCTTTTTTTTGCCGATTCCAGCTAAAACTAGATGGAGTGAATAGGAGGCTTCTGCAAACTATAAGTATACAGCCTAAGTAGGCCTAATGGTTAAAAACATGTGTTTATTTTTAAACTGTTTCTTCTAAACTTAAAGCTTAGCTTAGGCAACAATTTATTGTTATTGTTGCTCATGCTTCAACTTTTTCCTAGCTTTTTGTTGTGAACTCCAGGCGCATCTTTAGTGTTTATTGTATTAAATTTTTCGCAAGGCTCATCCTTGGCTATCACTAATTGTTTTTTTTTTTTTTGGATTGGGTAATGCAGATTGCAAGGCAACATGTAGACAAAGATGCACAGAATCATCCCGCTAGAATGTATGTTTAAGAGCTTGTGGCACATGTTGTGCCAAATGCAAGTGTGATCCTCCTAGTACATACAGAAACCAGGATCTCTGCCCCTGCTATGCCAACCTGAAGACACATGGAAACAAGCCTAAGTGCCCTTGAATATGATATATCCAATACATATTAGATATATGTACTGTCATTAATAGTTTTTTGTCTCTCAATATTTGAGACTTATATAATTATTAGATTTTACTATAGGCATGTCTATAAAAAGATAAATAGCATGTTGTTGTTATGGTTGCTAATAAAATTTATAATCAGTGTGTACACAATTGTATGTTATTTTATTTACTGAATAAGTGTTTAACAATGCAAACGAATCTCATGCATCAATTTGATGTCTAGCTATTGTAAAAGTACTCTAATAGCCTAGCGATTTGACTGGTAAAGTCTACAGTATACATACCTTACCCCCTTTTGGATTTGAACTTGTGACTTCTTAGGAGGAAATACATGTTCTTAACCATTAGATCAACGATGAGATAATGAAATAAGATTAATTGAGCTTTCCATCTAACTACATACATGCCATATGTAAAAATATTTTGAAATCAAGAGAGAGACTCTTACAGCGCATGTGTCCTTATGGGTGGCTTCACTTTGTAATTTCAGTGAAGGAGCCAATCACTAATGTTGTTCATACCATTAAAAAAAAATTGTGTCGATCAGTGGTTGGAAAATTCTCTTAACAGAAAGACCAAAAATACAATATCCATTTCAATAAAATTGAACTTAATATTATAAAATACTAATTTGGCTTAAGGTAAATGATTTTTTAATTATGGAAAAGTTACCACTGAACCTATACTTTAATTAATATTATAAAATACTAATTTCAGTTACGGTAAGTGCTTTTTTTATTATGGAAAAGCTACCCATAAACCCATACTTCAAAATCTTCCCACTCTGAAGTGGAAGATTATTTTTTAATATTCGTAGAACTATGAATTTAACCATACATTATCTCAAAGTGGAAAACATAAACCCATACTTCAAAATCTTCCCACTCTGAAGTGGAATATTATTATTTAATATTTGTAGAACTATGAATTTAATATACATTATCTCAAAGTGGAAAACATGGAAGCGGGATCAAAAGTGAGATATTAATTTTTTAATATTTGTGGAATATGTCTAACTGTACGTTATGGTGGTTTTGTTTTCTAGTATTTCCACATTACTAAATTTATATTTTTGGTTTTTCATTTTTTAAAATCGCAAAAAATGTTTTTCACCTTATAGGCTCCCATCAACTAACTTTTATTGTTATTACTCATTTTCAAACTTTCCTGGTAGGGACTACGTTGCCATGCATCACTTGTTTTCTCTAGTCCCTTCTCTTTTGTTCTTTTACTTTCGTTTTTCTTCTACTCAAAAGTTCTTCTTTGTGGAAGTTCTACCCAACAAAGTGTTGAAACCACATCCTTCTTCTTCTTCCTTCTTTTCCACTCTTCTTATTTCCTTCTTTGTGAGTAGTTCTTCTTCAATGAGAGAAAACTACTTCCTCCCTTTCTCCTCTTTCTATATCCTTCACGTTATTCTTCTCCAAGACCTTCTTTCATGCTGACCTTCTCTTTCCTTCTTTGTTTCTTATCTTCGACCTTCTCTCGTGAGAGTGATGGTCCCT
>JZKD02S1754580.1:21020-35294 GCA_000966675.3 Picea glauca
GGGGAAGAGAAAGAAAGAGAGGGGGGATGGACAAGGAGTGTTTGAGTATATAAGAAGATGGACAAGGGGATGGAATAGAATATATTCGACAATCTCATAATATCCTTTTGCTACAAATATAAGAAGCCTAGCTCCATTTTGGAAACACCACCAAAATGTTAATGATTTTAAATAGAAGGGTTCCAAAGTAAGTAGAGAAAGTACACTATCACCTCTTACATCTCTCTACATGTTGGGTTGTTGCTTACCAACCACAAGGGGAATCCCTACACAATTTGGAAGCAAAATATGAGCCCTACAAACTAGGGAACGCAACCAAAATATGAGACGTACTTTTTTTTATATGAAATATTAGGCATGTAATTTGCATTAAAACAATCAAAACAATAAGAAAGGATGCATATTTACAACTAAGGACAAATTTATACCTTGGGAAAGGTGTAAATTTACTATTAGGGCATGAAAATATACCTTTAAAAGTGTGAATTTGTGTGTGGAAATGAAAAAAAATAAGAAGTTTAAAGGTAGAATTATGAATTATGAATTATGATTGCAATGCCTTGAGTCACATGCATTGTGGAGTTATAAAAATGATTAAGGGGGGGTAATTATTTATCTTAACCAATTCATATATGAAAACTAAAAGACATAATAAACAAGTGATGTATGGTAGTGAAATACATGTTACATTTAATTCAAAACTTACAAGTACAAAGTTTGAGGATTGTTATCTCCAACTAAAAGACATGTAGGGGGTGTCAAACATCTTTTGAAGTACCTTCTCACAATTTTGTTCAAGGATAAATTCACATGAAATAAATGGGAGTAACCTCTACCTCTCACTAAGAAATATGAATTCTCTCACTCAATCCAACCAAAAAGAGGGGTGTGAAAAATAGAGAAATGAAGAGAAACAAATCATCAACAATTAGATCCTATACATTAACATTGATTTGTTCAAGGGTAGGTCAATGATGGGTTTATAATAGGTAGTTTAATATCCCTTGGAATTTGGTGGCCCATAGTATTCACCCATGCTATTGAAATGATGAATCCTATTTAAAGGATTGGCATACTCGATTGTAAAATGCCTAGAATGGACGACTTGGTTGAATTAGCCATGGGTAATGAAGAGATATTTATAGTTGGTTTTCCTAGTAAAGGGTTTGTATGGAAAATATCTTTAGAAGTATATGATTTCTTTATGTTTATGTTATTTCTCTCATCATACTAAATATTTTAATATAGTATCATAAATATTTTGGGATGGGCTCTGTAGTGAGAGTGGTCTATGCCACTAAGAGCCATAGAGAGTATGGCTTGGATTCAATGCTAGTGGTCAAAGTGTTGATTATTGTGAAAAGTATAGAAGGGATCACCAGGTTCCATTGATCCATGTTTGATATTCTTAGCAAGTGATTCTATTAACTAGCTAGTGATTATGCTACAAATGGTTGCAATGTTGTCTTGGTTAAGGACTCAAGAGAGCTGAGTAATGACTATAAGCAATGAAGCAAGCTAGAGGTTGCTTGATTTCCATGTGGTGGTATTTGATGTATTTCTTAGATGTGGCTCTATAGTGTTGGATTTGAGATTTGATGCATATCTAATGGAATTTCTTAGATATACTACCTAGTTTAAATTGGAGGCATGTTTTTGCCCCAATTGTACTAGGAGCCAAAGAGGAGTGCAATAATGCATTAGCCTCTCATACTTCCAATTAAGAGAATGGTATTATAAATAAGATCAAGATTTTATAATAGTACATGTACGATGTAGAAAATGGTAAATATGGTGGCTTGGATGCTAGATCAATCCCGAGAGATCTCTATGGCTATGTAAAGACTATGCAATTGGCTGGCAGGGATAATTTAAGGATGGAAAATTATATTAAAATGTAGAAATATGGGCTAATCTTACTATTCCTTAATATGCAAAATGTAAAATGTTTGGCGACATTTTTGTAAAAATATTCAAATTTCTAAGGATTTTGTATAGTTTCTATAAAATTTTGGTGATTTTTAAGGTAAAATAATTTTATTCTATGGAATTTTGGTGAATCATTTTTAGAAAAAATGGAAATTGGTGAATTTTTTTTGGGAAAAACAATGGAAAATTATCCCATTTGCGAAATTTAGCCCCTAAAATCATCTATGTTTGATGAAGAGCATAAATTCATTGTTTGTGGTTATTAAATATCTATTGATGAGAGTGGTGTTTACAAGGCCAAGGCTTTGGATGAATAAAGCATGATCACTTGGGCCTATGATGAATATACAATCTATTACAAGATCCTAGTATTGAATGGGGGAAATGTGTTGTTTGGTGAAGTGGCAAAGGGTGTTTCTCATGAGGAGGAAAATCCATTATTGGGTATCATGATGAGGTGAGGGAATGCAGAGAGTGGAAAGTGTGTTGATGTAATCGATGAACACAATTATCTATATTGGTCTAATAGATTCTTATAGCTTGCTATCATTTTCACAAAGAAAATGAAACCAATCGTAATGGTTTCACTAATTTGAGGACATATCTACTCATTTTCATCAGGGTGTGTTGATATGCTAGTTGTGCACAATGTTTGTCTTAAGTGGAACAAGGAGTAAAATGTAATCCATAATAGTAATGCATGTATTTGATTCACGACATGGAATCAAAAGACAACAAAAAATGATGTGTACTTAGTACAAGTGTTGGTATATATAATTGTACTTAGAGTAGGAGTGATGTGGGTAATGAATTGGGAAGGTTCTTCAATAATCATAGCCTTGGGCATATGATGGAAAGAATTTTGGATTTAATCACTTGTAAATGGGAATATGGTTGTAAGACCTTGTTTAGGCATGTATACCTCTAGTTTTTTGGTTCATTGATGTAAGGTCTAGATGTAGACCAAGGTGATATAATTCAGGGGAGTATTTTCTCATCCAAAACACCCAATTATAAACCTTCAGGGTTGGGTATTTATCCCAAATCAAGTTTAAAAGGTAGAATGTGAGGTTAACCTTGACTAGGTCAATGATGGGTTTACTGCAGGTAGTTTATAGGCCCATGTTATTGATGTAGTGAAGCATATTTAAAGGCTTGGAATACACCGCTATAAAATCCCTACAATGTATATCTTTCTCGGAATGGCCAAGGAAAATAAAGACATCTTAGTAGTTGGTTTTCCATGTAAAGGGTTTCCATAGTAAAATCACTTCTGCATATGTTTGTATTGTGCTTCTTGTATTGTTCGTTTCTTATTTTTTTATGTTCAAAATTTGAATAGATTCAACCCTTCTCCTCACCACTCCTTTCTCCTTTTTGGAATAAGAATAGTGGTTTACAAAAATACTGTATCTTTTCATAGGGAATAAAACCACCACATACACAAGGAAAGCTCCTCCAAAGAGGGCGTATGGGATCATAAGGATGAGAGTACTATTATAGTCCAACTTATGTTCAAGTCAATGATTTTATCTCATGTGCACTTTATTTATTGAGAAGGATGGCCCATGCAACAATGGGAAAGTCCATAAAAGTAACCCTCCTTTAAAACAAAAAAAATGATATCCTTAAATCATGCACTTTAATAGAATGATAAAGTTCTTTAGATTTTTCACAAATCGAAATGTTCACAAAAGAGGGATTTTGTAGATGCATATGATTTCATTCTTCACGGAAGACTCCTCAAACCATGCACACCACTCCTAGACCACAAAAATCATGTCGATGTGGTCTCCATGACTCTCTCCAATATATGGTACAAATTAGCTTAACAATGAAAGACCAAAATAGAAAGTACATGCCAACTTGTCAACAAGTGGGACCCACGTAGAACCTCCTAGGATGCTTTGGACCCAATAAATTTGGCTATAAATCAAACTTCTCTACATGGGGTGAAATTTTACCCACATGATATACACCATATTGGATCTCCAAAAATAGTGTCAAATCTCGAAAGAGCACACTACTAAAAACAAATCGTAATTTGGTGGTCTCTGATTACCACTATTTCCACCCTTATATTATACTAGAAAATGGGTCTTCGAAAATGTGATCCACTTTGAAAACTGAAACTTTATATTTTGAGGCCTTGGGTTTCAACAAATTTGACCAACTATCACCAATTTTGATGTAGGCCGAAAACTTGTCAAAGCTTCACCAAAATGGAATTGCACTCTCATGTATCCAATGGGTATCCAAATCCAGTTCCAGATTTTAAGAAAGATGAAATTTATAAGAATATAAACTTGTCAATATTTTGAATGTTGAAAATATAAATTTACCCATTTGAAGAACTTAGTATTGTATCACCAAAACTATGATTCAATACTGAAAAGACTCAAGTTTCTAAAATCCAAAACTTCTAACAATAGAAAAATCAAGAATATAAAAGTGCCAATTTGATTGTCCTCCACCCTGTTATCACTATAACAATTTCCTTTTGATGGAATCCAATTTTCAGATTTGGCATATGGCTAAAATAGTGTGGATATGCCGCTAAATTTGGAGGACCGAGTTACATCTGGTGGATAAAATTCCAATATAGCAGAGGTGCGAAAGTGATGGGGCCCGATGGACCATAGATCCTGAAGTGGCACAGATCAATGGTCAGGATGCATATCGATCGATGAAGTAGCGCGGAGGATAATTTTTCGAGGGAAGGCCGGGGAAAATACCATGGTTTCACCTCGTGGACAAGTGACACCACCAAATGCATATCGAGGGGGAAAGCGGGTAGCCTTGAAACCACCCAAGCTCACCCCGATCTCACGTGTTAAAAAATCATTTGATATACATTGCTTCCAAATATCGCGTGAGAAAAAGGAAGAGTTAACGACTTATCCAATCCCATCAGTATAGTTGTTTGAGTACTTTACGTCGTGCAACATTGGGTAAGCACTGCCAGAGAGATGATCTGAAGGCTCATCATTCGAAACTGACAGCTGAGTGTGATAGGTCATTTCTCGGATAAGTACTTTCATCATTAATCTGTGATTAGGCACTCAATGATGATCGCCCTTCAAAACATAGATAAAATTAGCCTGTTTTGAGCAATCAACATTCCATTTTGAACAGAGTAATTTCAAAACAAGATCATCTTCCTAATTTTTGTATGTTTAAGGGAGACAAGTTTAAGTTTTTCTACAAAAATGGGAAAAATGGATAAAGTTGATCAAGCAGCCCCCAATGAACCAGTATTTTCAACTAATATGGCGAATTCATCAGCTAATAAGAAAGAGAGGTTGGTTGCATGGATATTAGCAACAAAATTACATACAGATCTTGCAACATAGCTAGAAGAGGATAAAGAGGTCAGATTAAATTGCATCATAATGGATTTAATCATCAACAGATACGTGGACGGGCGCTACAAGTGAGAAGTAAAGAGGAAGCGGAGCAAACGACATAAAATAGTGATCAGAGTTGAGGCAGTTGAGAGCGTTAGGGAAAACCAACCGGTTTGGTTGAGATCTCTAAAGGAAGAAATCCCCAATCTGGAATAAGTTCTCGGGTTGAATTGAGTACGTTTTGGAAAGTTTTGTAACCTATATGAACATGTGGAGTTCAACAAGAAAACCTCGGTTATGTCAGTCCTGTTTATAACGCTCCCTATGAAGTAGGAGATCTGTTGTTATACGTTACTCCTTTTTGTAACCGATGTCTGTCTATCTTTAAAATTGTGGGGAAGTTGAGTCGTTTTGAATCCCACATGTAAAAATTCTATATATATCATCCCAAGGATAAAGAGAGTATGACAGACTGAAGAGGTACCTTCCCTTATAGCAGGAGGATTTTGTAAATCCCTGGAGATACATGAATATACAATGCAGAAGTATTTTGAACTGTTTATGAAAAGATTCTAATGGTTGTGATATGGGTTCTGTTTTCTTTTCTAGTGTGTGTCTCTCGTGTCTTTGAAATATCATTTTCACTTTCTTCTTTTTAAATTGGAGATTCAAAATCCCATAATTCATCTCTTGATGCTCTTGGATGAAGCAATTTAAGTTTTGTAACCTTCTTCCTAACTAATTCAGAATTCATTTTAATATGCTCTGATGCAGTTTTTTGTTTTTCCTTTTCGTTTGTCACCATGCATATTTCAATTTAAAAAACTCAAACTCATGGCCTCATTTAGCCTTTCTCCTCTAGATAGTTCTAATTACCTGCCATTGTTTTATTCATTTTCGACTCCATTTCCCTAAATGTTACCCTCATTCCTTCGTCAACAACTTTATAAAACCTCCAAAACAAATCAAATATAGCCATCGATTATCTAAGAAATACCTAGTGACATGAGAGAGCCCTCTCTGAGTTGAGCAGGCTAGTACCCATCTCTAAAGTAAGTTGAAATAGTTACCCCTGTCGTTTGTTTTATCACTCAAACAAATTTACAAGGTGCTAACATTTTGGCATCGTTTCTGGGGACGAAAGTGAAATCTTCCCTGGGAGAAATGACAAATTTCAGATCTGAGTACTGATGGTGAAGAGTATTCAGACACAGAAAGGTTGTACATCATTCACCTGGCGACTCCATTCAAAATTTGTATGGCGACTCCACTTTCCAAAGACTCAATAGCCTAAGGATTTTATTGGCGACTCCACACATCAAAAATTCATCTTGAAGGTGATTCCACTGGCAGAAGAATCCAGAAATATAAAGTTTCACTAGCGACTCCACTCTCAATGCAAAATCCAACTTCAAAAAACATCATTGGTGACTCCATTATTCGAAGATGAGATCCCTTGACAGAGGTATGAAAGGAAATCATGGAAGGAAACAAGTACCTAAAGTTAAGTTTTTTCCAAGACATAATATTTTTTGTTATAAGTTGCCTCTAGTCCTTTCCTAAAAATGCCAGACAAATTTTTATTTACCTACTGCATTCAAATGATTATCATGAGAATCTTGCAATTGTATATCCTACTCTTAAAGTTTTACATACATCTCCTCATTGTATCACTGATTTTGATCAAAATTTTCCATCTGATCCATGTGATGACCATAACCAAGTTAATGAGCCTCATGAAACCAAGGCTGATATTTCACCTCCTGTACTTGATCCAACACCTTCCAAGATTCAACATAGATACAGACCCTTAAAATTACCTCACATCCTTCATGATTTTCCTCCAAATCACTATAAGTACCTACCTATGCTTGATGGGGAACCTGATGCCATCACAACTGAAAAACACATCCAAGAGTTTGAATATTTTATAGATTTGTTTGAGATTGATCATGATGATGTTTGTATAATGGCCTTCTCTCAATCCTTGAAAGGGGATACCAAAGACTGGTTTAAACACTTGCAACCATAGACAATTAGCTCATGGAAGGAATTGAAGAATGTATTTTTGAAGTTTTGGGGAAAGAAGAAATCATTGGATCTACAACTTACTGAGTTTTGTGCTTTGGCAAGGCAGAGCAATGAAAATATTTCTACATTCAATAGGAGGTTTTCCAGTATTTATTAAAATTTGCCCAAAGAAATTCAACCCACTGAAATTGTTTCCATTCTCCATTATGCAACTACTCTTCATCCAGATTTGTCTTTCCTCCTGATGGAAAGAAGACCTAAATCCTTACAACAAATGTTTAATGATGCTCAATATATTCAACACAATATCCAAGCATGTGAACATATTCGAGATGAGGGGTTGGATGCTCAAAAACATGAAAGTGAATATGAACAGAAAATAGTTGATTGGAATCTTAAGCATAGAGTTGATAATATCATAGGTCATATTAAAGTTTTCAATGATTGTGAAAAAGATTGTATTCTACTTATTGAAAAAGGAGGTGCTAATTTCACTTATGATCCATCAAATGATGAGCATGGAGCTGATTGTTTTATGTATTCAATTGTAGACAGTCAAGGAAGGGAGTTTGCAGATTAGTCTATTGAAGGGCATCTTGATGTTCCAAGTTTTTTCTTGTTAGATGAGATTGCAAATGTTGTTGATTTGCCTATATATGATGAATATGATTATGATTGTGATGTTGAATTATTAGAACAACTACTTGTATGTTCTCTATCAAAAAATGTTCATTTTCAGCAGTGTAATGAGATAAATAAGCCTACATATTACAGTTACAAAGAAGAAAGTATTGAATCATCTAAAGGGAATTCTTTACCTTTATGATTTTCTTCATTTAAATTGTTGAAAGAAAATTCTAAGATCTTCATTGAAGAAAAGGAAGAAGGTCTTGTTAGTACAAATTTACAGTTGTTGGTCGAAGACGAATCTGAAAATGAGTGTGTTCAACAATCCAAAGAATTTGAAAAATGTGCGTATGACAACAATGAAGAAAATGAAGAAGGTTTTGAATTAGGCGAAAGAACCTCGCCGTTGTGTTTTTCTTCTTTCAAATTGTTAAAGAAAAATATTTCTAATTTTTCAAATCAGAAATCCTCCAGACATGATGTAGAATATCTAGAAAGCAGTGGAATTCTAAATGAAAACTACCTTCCTCTATGTTTTGTTCTTTTGAATTGTTGAAAGAAAATCATGAGATAACAAAGGAATGAGGAAAGTCTGACTGCATTCACAATGGCACTGTTTTACATGAGCAATTTTTTATCAGTGAGGAAGATCAACAACCTTCATGTTCATTAAACAATCATGTGGTTGATTACATGGAAGTTTATTTCAATTCAGATTTGCAGCCTGTGCTCAGCTACCAGTATGAAAAAGAAGATGACTTGATCAAGAAATCATTGTTAAAAGACACTTTCTTTCTCTTGAGCTTGATGAAAATATTCAACAATATTTCTGGCAAGACAAAGTGTTCCAAAGTTGTCTTTCTTCCCCTGAGAATGATGTGATGGTAAAATTTCTAAGTGGCCTAGACATGGATGAGGATTCTGAAAATGCATCCATGGGAACTCGAGACTGTGAAATAGTGCATGTTGTTATCTTTTTCGTATTTTCAAGAAGGTTATGAGAAGGAACTTATTTCCATTCATTCATTTGAAAATCAAAATGACAATCCTCAAGAAAATTTCCAGAAGCTTAATAAAACCAAATCAGAACCATTTGATGAACAAGGAGATAACCCTGATGCACATAATATGGTTGTCATATTTGAAGATGTTCAAGGATGTAGGAAGGTTTTTGTTGAGATGCATGGAAAAGTAGACAAATCGATCGCTACCATTTCATTTGAAAATGTTTTCAGAACTGAACAAATAGAGCAAGAGCAACAAACACTTGTGAAAGAGACTTGTCATTCCATTCTTGTCCATCGAAAAGAAGTAATTTTTCATGGTTTCCATGATCCTATGGCACGTTAAATGGAAAATTCTACTAATCAGATATTAAAGCTTAGGAAGGACTATAAGCTTAGAAGAGAAGATAATGGAAGCTCAACATCAGCATTAGATATGGAGTATCTTACACCAATGATTTCTTTTCAACCAGTATCACTTTATAATCCAGAAGGTCGTTTCTCCCAACAATCTCAACAGATTTTTAAATTTTTTTATGGAAATCAACAAGACCAATCACTTGAAAACCAGAATTCAACAGAGGAAAGGATACATGATTATTATTTTGTGCATGTGTTGGAAGATCCCTTTATGACTTTGCTAGAGACGACGAATAGTCCTGATATTTCTGGAAGTCCAAAATTTAAATTCAAATGAAATTTATCAAATGAGTTTTCAATGAACATGTTTTAGGGCAAGTAGGTGCAAAGAAAATGAATAGTGGATAGAATATTGGCATGGCTGCATTGGCATTTTCATTTTACTTGATCAACACTTTCATTCAAGCAGTTAGGGTAGGTAGGATTATGCGAATAAGCTTGTTGGTCAAGCATTTTTCAGTTTGGATTTCCAATAGTGTGTACAATCATATTTTAGCGGTGTGTCCAGTGTTCAGTATCTAGTTGAGGGCAGTGTGCAGAGTTTGGTTTTCAGCAGATAATGGTGACAAGTCAAAGCAGGGTACACATTGATGTTTTGAGAGTAGCCCAATGGATCAGGCACCATCTCTACAAGTTCTTTGCTACCTCACGAGGAGGATAGAATCCCAAGTTGGAGCCTATGTTATCACTATAACAATTTCCCTTTAATGGAAGCCAAGTTTCAAATTTAGAAGATGGCTAAAATAGTGTGGATATGTGGCTAAATTTGGAGGAACAGGTTACATCTAGTGGAGAAAATGCCAATATAGCGGAGGTGCGAAAGTGATGGGGCCCGGCGGACCATAGATCCTGAAGTGGCCCAGATCGACGGCCAGGATGCATATCAGGCGATGAAGTAGCGCGGAGGATAATTTTTCGAGGGCGGGCCAGGAAAAAATGGTTTCACCTCGTGGACACGTGGCACCACCAAATGCATATCGGGGGGAAAAGCGGGTAGACTTGAAACCACACAAGTTCACCCCGATGTCACGTGTTAAAAAATCATTTGATATATGTCGCTTACAAAGATAGCGTGCAGAAAAGGAAGAGTTAACAGCTTATCCAATCACATCAGTATAGTTGTTCGAGTACTTTACGTCATGCAATGTCGGTAAGCGCCGCCAGAGAGATGATATGAAGGCTCATCATTCGAAATTGACAGCTGAGTGTGATAGGTCATTTCTTGGACAAGTACTTTCGTCAGTAATCTATGATTAGGAACTCAATGATGATCGTCTTTCAAAACATAGATAAAATTATCCTTTTTTGAGCAATCAACATTCCATTTTGAACGGAGTAATTTCAAAACAAGATCAACTTCCTAATTTTTGTGTTTAAGGGAGACAAGTTTAAGTTTTTCTGCAAAATTGGGAAAAATGGATAAAGTTGATCAAGCGCCCCCCAGTGAACCAGGATTTTCAACTATTATGGTGAATTCATCAACGAATAAGAAAGAGAGGTTGGTTGCATGGATACTAGAAACAAAATTCCATACAGATCCTGCAACAAGGCAAGAAGTGGATAAAGAGGTCGGATTAAATCCCATCATAAGGGATTTAATCATCAACAGATAAGTGGATGGGCGCTACGAGTGAGAAGTAAAGAGGAAGCGAAGAAAGCAATAGAAAACAATGATCAGAGTTGAGGCGGTTGAGAGTGTTGGGGAAAACCAATCGGTTTGGTTGATCTCTCTAAAGGAAGAAATCACCAATCTGGAATAAGTTCTCAGGCTGAATTGAGTACGTTTCGGAATTTTTTGTAAACTATATGAACATGTGGTGTTCAACGAAAAAACCTCGGATATGTCAGTCATGTTTATAACGCTCCCTATGAAGTAGGAGATCTGTTGTTATACATTATTCCTTTTTGTAACCGATGTCTTTCTATCTTTAAAACTGTGGGGAAGTTGAGTTGTTTTGAATCCCGCATGTAAACCTTCAATATATATCATCCCAAGGATAAAGAAAGTATGACGGACTGAAGAGGGACCTGCCCTTGTAGTAGTAGGATTTTGTAAATCCCTGGAGATACATGAATATACAATGCATAAGTATTTTGAACTGTTTATGAAAAGATTCTAATGGTTGTGATATGGGTTCTATTTTCTTTTGTAGTGTGTGTCTCTTGTGTCTTTGAAATACCATTTGCACTTTCTTATTTTTAAATTGGAGAGTCAAAAGCTAAGAATTAATCTCTTGATGCTCTCGGCTGAAGAAATTTAAGTTTTGTAACCTTCTTCCTAACTAATTCAGAATTCATTTTAATATGCTCTGATGCAGTTTTTTGTTTTTCCTTTTCCTTTGTCACCATGCATATTTCAATTTAAAAAACTCAAACTCATGGCCTCATTTAGCCTTTCTCCTCTAGATATTTTTAATGACCTGCCATTGTTGTATTCATTTTCGACTCCATTGCCCTAAATGTTACCCTCATTCCTTCGTCAACAACTTTATAAAACCCCCAACACAAATCAAATATACCACTAATTATCTAAGAAATACCCAGTGACATGAGAGAGCCCTCTCTGAGTTGATCAGGCTAGTGCCCATCTCTAAAGTAGGTTGAAACAGTTACCTCTATCATTTGTTTTATCAGTCGAACAAATTTACAAGGTGTTAAGACACCCCACATGAATCGTAGCACTAATGTTACTTGTGGAAGTTAATTTTAAGGTTTTTGTTGAGAACAATGTTGGTTGTCAAGGCCATAATTTCCAACAAGTTGTGATTTTAACCCTGAAAAAATGTGGTGATGCTAGGAGCACTACTTTTTGATCTGAGGGTCAATTTTAAGGTTTTCGTTTGCAACTTTATGGGGATTTAAAGCCATGGTGAAAAATGTTGTAACTTTAACTTAAAAAATGTGACTCTAGGAGAATTTTTTTTCGATTTAGAGGTTGATTTTGGTGTTTTTGACTCAAAAGTATGGGTATTTAGGGTTAGAGTTCTCATCAATTCAATAACTATGTTCACTACAATGCATTTTTGGTAAGCTAATAATCTATGCTATTAAATCTCTTCTAGATGAAATCCAAGAAGTTGGTTTGAAGAAATGAGATTTTAGTGTATCAAATGGGGCAAAAGTGTCATATGATCCTAACCACCATTGAAAGAGTTGTTTAAAAATGATAACTTTCCAGACAACATACGAACATAAAAATACCCGATGGAAGGGTAGAATGATGTTCAAGAAGAAAGTCAAGCTCTTGAAAATGAAGATCTAATTGTTGAAAATGATGAATCTAGCATATTTGATATTATTGATTGGATTTAAGATATCCTTTAGTAAAATCATGTTAAATTTGATATATTATTGATGAGTTAGAATTGTAATGTTTTAAATTTTGAGATTTTACATTAAGAATATATATATATATATATATATTGATGTTTTAAGATGATTTTTTTTAATATGTTCTTTATCATATTATTTGATTTTATTTTTCATTTTCAATTTAAGTGAATAATTATTTCAAGAAAATAACATTAAATATTGTTATTTTTATATATGAAATTTATAAAAATACATGAAAAATGTTATAATTTTCTCTTTTTTTCCCAATTTTGACTATTAACTTGTTCTATTTAACATTGTATTTTAAACAAAATAAAATTATATTGTGTGTGTATTATAACATTTTTTAAATGTATAATTTTTTAAATGTTTAAAAGTAGTGTTATTTAGCTACTACTATCAATTATGAATTGAAATAAAGTTTAAAAGGTGTCCAAAAACAATACATTACATTGTACTTTAAAATGTGTAGTATACTAAAATAATTAAGAATATATAATTAAAAAAAACATTGACATATAGCATTTTTAATAATGTGTTGATGTCTGGAAAAACTCCTGGCAAACAACGTGGATAAATCACCCAATCAAGGCAAAAAATATGCATATACTCATTTTGGATGGCGATCCTCATCGGTATGTGGGCCCAATTGCCACTAAGGGGATTTGGTCCTTGAAAGGAGACTTGTTTTGAATATCTTCTAATCTAGAATGCATAGAAAGAAATAACTAATCTGATTCTACTCTAAAGCTTAACTATCCTTACCACAATACATAAATAGTTCATAGTATTCTAGTGAGGACAAATAAGAGATTTTATGATGAATATGAGATAAAAATGAGTTACCAGGCCACATAAATACTTCAAATAGTGTCGTAAATGTTAACATAAATATATCTCAATTTTAACTCAGTAAATAGTTACTAAGAAAATACCAATTTCCATACTCATATTCAATAATGTAAATTAAACATGAAATAAAGATAAGTTACCAGACTTCAAAAATAGTTCCTATAGTGAAAAAAATTGTTTACACTTATGCATCTCAATAACAAATCAAGAAAATAGTTACTTAACAATCATTAATATGCATACTCATGTTTTAATTTCTAATCATTCATATCAAACTTAGTTAATAATTTGTCATAAAAAAATTCTCAAAATTCTAACAACAATGTTGAAATTGAGAACATAAAGATTTCATTCATAAATAAATCTGACATAAAAAAATGTGGCTTTCAAAAGAAATATTCATTAGTCTTGAATAATAGTACCAAAACCAACAAAACATCATAGAGATATTTCCACTTCCACGTCTTCAAGACTTAAAAGATTAAGGCTTTTACAACAATGCACATAGCCTTCTCTCTGGAATTTCCAACCCCTTGGTCTTTCTAAAAAATTATAATAAATAGAAGAAAGGGAGCTAGATTGTCGAACTATTTCCACCATTTGATTAAATTGATAATCCCAGATATTTGATTTGATTTGTTTTCTAATACTAAGGAGATATATTCTCCTCAATTCTAGCAACACCTATGATGACCTTTTCCCCTTGCATTTGTCCTTGACTTTGCCATAAA
>JZKD02S1754580.1:35304-46027 GCA_000966675.3 Picea glauca
GGCATGGTTACCCTGGACCCAGTCCAGGGGCCCTAGACATTTGTCTAGGGTCTTTATCAATTTGGTCCCAGACCACATTCCCCAAGAGTGCGCTGGGGGCCCTAGATCTTGTCTAGGGTCTTAGTCATCCTCCAGGAGAATGGCTCTCGCTGTTGCATGTAAATTTAACAGGTATCGTGTATTGGTTGGATGCTGCTAATATCTATAGAATTTGTACTCAATATTCCTGGATATGAATTAACCATGGGAGTAGTATCAATAGGACCAATAACTGGTATGACTATTGTTTAAGAATATTCCATATCTGTATTGGTGTTGAATTTTGTACTCACTTCAAATCTCTTGGGAGGAGTTTGGATAGTTGTTTTGTTTAAATCCTCTTCTCATGTTGTATAATTTTGTGAATCTTCATCCATTTGTGTTTGCAGAAGCATTATGATATTTTTATAGTTCATATTTGGATGATTTATCCTCATCCTCATAATTATCTTCTTCAATTTATTCAATTCCATGCTTTCTATTTGTTTCCTCAAGAAAATATTTATCTCTTTTAACTTGCCATTCAATGAATTTTAAGAAATTAGAATTGTTTCTAATGGCCTCAATTCTCTAAGATATTTGATGAAAACTAGTCGCTCTCTAGAAAATCACATCAAATGGATTATGTTCATGAATATATGCTTTGCTCTTGGCTATAGCACAATGTTTCTTGATAACC
Organism: Picea glauca; assembly: GCA_000966675.3. Classification (NCBI taxonomy): domain Eukaryota; kingdom Viridiplantae; phylum Streptophyta; class Pinopsida; order Pinales; family Pinaceae; genus Picea; species Picea glauca. The sequence goes on from JZKD02S1754580.1 coordinate 36,023, forward strand.
TATGATGGGTCATGTTTTTTAAAATCTCATTGGGCCAACCAGGTTATATCTAATCGATCTACTTATTTTGTATCATGTTTTGAATTTGACATGGTATAAATGCCTAACAGGATTGGAAAAGTAGGCCATTGCATTTTTTGATTTTTTACCAAAGTGGCTACATTATTGACATTGACAATATGATATGCAATTTCTCTTAATGCTAAGCTTTCCAGGACACACTTGGGTAAAATATGAGGAGGCCCCTCACAACCATAAATCATGATGTATGATAATTCTTCATCTACGAACCAATCACCAATTTATTTTATAGCGTCCATGCCCTCTTGGGTGAATCTTGGGGCTAGATGCTTTTTCAAAAGTAGATACAAGGGAATCATAAAGAAATTGCAGATGTCATAGAAATCATTTTTGCAGTTGATTTCCCACATTTTAGAGAAGTATAAATGAATTTCCTCCTCAGAGGGTAACTAGTTGAAAGCTAGAAAGGGGAAAGGGGTTACTGCGAAAAAAACATCAACTAGATAGGAATATATGAAGAATCTTGGACAAAATCCTATAGGTGATTCCTGAGACTTTTTCACTTCTTGTTTGATATTGGCAGAGAGTATATGAGCCCAGTTGAAAATATTCTCTGTGATGACTTGGTGGATGAGAGGAACCCAACTCAACTTGAATTTGGAAGTTTTTTTCTCGTCGTATAGATGAAAAAGCATTATGGAAACTAGCAAGGGGGATTTCTTTAGTCTAGGGACACAGTAGAGTTTATCACCTATGATTTTGAAACAATTAGGGTCATATCGCCATTCTTTAATCAAATTAGTCATTTGCATTTCCCCTTTTTCAACATTTGTCTTAATGAATTCTCTAAGGAAACTGACATCAAGCCTAATTGTGGGTGGGCTTAGTTTATACATATTACTAACATCATCAGGTCTGAAGGAACCAACAACTTGGTGGGATGAATTAACAATAGTGCATGTAGATATATCCATATGTGAAATAATCCACCGTACCATATCGTAGTAGGGCACTATGGTTGGTCTAGTAGCAATTTTGTGAAGTTTGGATCTATTAACATCAGTGAAATCATCTACATCTAACTCATAATCTTTAGTGAAATATCCCTTTTCGATGAATGTATAAATTTAGCTCCATTCCAAGCTATTGTTCATGCATGTCTTGAATGTAGTATAAGACAAGAATGTCGAGTTTGGGTTCTTTTTTATTTCGTCTTCCTCGTCCTTCTGCTTCTTTGCTTTGCTTTTTTGAGTCATTCTGTCTTAAAATTTTATGCAAGTAAACAATGAAATGTAAGTTTTATTTTACAAATAACTAACAGTTTTTGGTAAATTAATCAAAATAACTTCTAATACTAACCAGTGGAAGGAAATTCCAGTGAAAATGGTGCAAATTAAGACTTATGTGTTTAAGAACTCGGGGTTTGTTAATAGAGTGATACCTAACTTAATGAATTTATGCGTGAGTTGGAGAGGATTGATGCATTAAAGCTATGAAATTGATGCTTCATTAATGTTCATTTAAGGTTCGTAACAGTCATGACAAAGCCATCAATCAAAGACAAGACAATTACGGTCGTTTAAACCTATAGGTAAAAGTTTATTATCGGGTATCAGGGCACCAAGAGGTCTTAAGGACTAGATTTAAATCTTCAAAGAGTGAATTTTGATCTGACGTGATCATTATGATTCATTGGGGTTTTAATTAATGTTTTATCTTTTGATCGAGACACCAAGGATCGAACCTTTATTTAAGGGAAATGTAAGAGCCTAATAGTAACCACTCGATCTGATATGTTATGACACTATGATCATCATGATACTAGGGATCGAAATATCAGGTTCAATGTTTATTGTGAAAATGAAGATGGTGAAAGGAAATCCCAATCCGATACTACCAAGAGACCAAGTATTGGGGTATCAAGGGAAAAGCGCATATTGCGCTCTGGTTAGAAAATGTTGATATGGTATTATAATGTCATCGCTTCATCAGGATTATCAAGAAAACACGTTTCGATAATTAAAATTTTAATACAAGGGATGCTCCAGTAATGTCGATCAAATATTTTTTTTATTTGTTATTGGGATATCGGTAGATCAGGGATATCGAGACATCATCGAATCAGGAAAATTCTGACAAATTTATAAAACCAATGAAAAGGCTCAACCTGGTATTATCAAATGATCAGGACAATTGGGTGATCAAGATATTGGTGTAAGGTCTGTCCATACAGAGCCTTATAAAACATAAATCTAGATATAGAAATGCTATCATAATTTCTTCTTTATTCACTATTCAGCATAATAACAATGTTCAGCAGAATTAAAAATGAGCAGCATGATAATGAACAACATGTTCAGCATAATAATAATGAACAATATAACAATAATAAACAACAGCATAATAATGACAATAATTACCTCAAACTAATGTTGTTCTGAAGCTCTACCCAAACTGATTAACCTCCCATCCAGCTAGGAACAGCCTATCCAGCTCCCTAGCCCCAGGATTCCTTACGATTTCCTAGACCCCGAGCCCAAAATTCCCAACAACACGTGCCCCTATGAGAGTCCTCAAGCAAGATGCAAGTAAAACCAGTAAAACAGATGCAGTTCCCAAATTGTTCCTCCCTTCTCCTCCCCTTCTCTAACTTTTCTCACCCTCTCCTAATATGAAAATCTTCCTCCACCAAAAGATCCCCTTCCCGAGTGATCTCCCTTGCCTTATTCCCCTTCATTATCCATCGCCTTCCCTTCATTTATCACTCAACCACCTTATATCTCCCATAAATTGACCCATCTACCAATAACCATTATATTATAAACTAAGTCTTTATAAAAATAAATATATATATATAAATAAAAATAAATAAAATCTATTTTAATAGTTTATTAAACTAATATTTATTAATCTAATACTTATTAAACTAATAATTATTAAAGGATTAATTAAGGTTGTTACAATTGGGGCATAAGAGCATTTGGGAAGTAAGTTTTATTTCTTAACTTATTTGATTTTTTGAAATGATTATTTAATTTAATTTTAATTATCAATCAAAACTAACAATAGCTGAAAATGTAAAATAAAAAAATAAAAAAACTGAAAAAGAAACAAAAGGGAATCCATTATTATTTATCTAAAAGATAAAAAATATTGGGGTGTTGTTGAGGCTCAAAAAATGGCGACACACTGGGAGAAACAATTATCTTTGTCCAACTTTACTTGAAATTCTTATATACATCAAATATTAGAGTTAAGTCACATGATTGTAGGAATAGATTCTTCAATTTATGGGTACCACCAATGACCAAGCATTAAAGATATTCTCACCAAAAACAAGTATTTGGTAACTTACAGATTATGTCTTTGAATGAACTTATGAAGTTAATTTCCTTTAGATTTAGTCTAAAATTGGTACAAGGTGTGACCTAAGGATTTAACCTTGAGTAAGTAGACATTTTCCTTCATTTGTTCCTCATCTCTCTTTGCCCCGACATTGCTTCACTGCCAACGAACATCTGTAGCCATGTCGAAGATGCTTTAGTATCATACAAGCATGGCCCCGCTACCAAACGAGCTTCCATAACCCTTACAAGTTTACTTGTACTTCCCACACAAATTGTTCTTTCGACTTCCTTGATTTATTTAGTTGCACCCTTAATGATTTAAATATATGTATTGCATTAGAAATTTAGTGCTTAAGGAAGCAGGGTGATGCGGGAGCTATTTAGATTTTCTTGGCAATCTATTTATTTATAGGGTTCAGCTTAAGGTCTTTCTTCCACTAATTATTTTTATAAGATTTTAGGTGTGAAACGAGGAGCTCAGAAAACACAATTTGCATGAAACCTAAGATGCAATAGTGATATAGATATGAGGTCTTTGTGACAAAGGCATTCCACCATAACTATAAAGGAAATGTTTTCCAAATTATGAAACTTTTATATAGATGATTTGAATGTGATGATTTTCAGTTGGAGACAGACATCTAATACAAATCAAATTGTGTCAATAATTATTGAGGATAACAAACCTTTTATTGTTTCAAACAAAAGATAAAAAAAAATAAAAACAAACCTACGTACATATTTTACAGTTCTATGAATTTTTATGCGAAGTAATTTTTTAGAATATGGCCATTCACTGGAAGAATTTATTTCTTGCCTTCTAGTGTTTGAAGAATGAATGTAGAAGGGCCAATCTTTTCAGCAATTTGAAATGGGAAAAGCCATAATTTTTTAAATTTAGTATGTTTTACTTTCTCTTCGTGACCTTTGTCCCATTTTAACACTAAATCACCAATCTAAAAGTTTTTATTGCTAATTGAATGTTTATCGAACCGTTTCTTTATTATTCTTTGGTGTTTAGAGAAAATGTGTCACTTTATCTCTTTATTCTTCTAGCTTTAATAATTCCCCTATTCATTCTTGCATTTTAGGATAGGGATCCTCTCTAACATATTGAGCCAATTCAAGGGAGGGTAGAGCTACATTAGTTGGTAAGATGGCCTCCTTGCCATAGATAAGGAAATAAGGGGAATTGTGTAATACAACTTTGGGTGTGACTTTGTTAGCCCATAATGATGATGAAAGTGACTTGTGCCAATTTATATGATTTTCATTAATGGCTCTTTTAATGATCCAAAGAAGGTTTTTATTAGTTGGTTCTTCCAGACCATTCCCTTGCAGATAGTAGTTGGAAGAATATCAGAGTTTAATACCTTTCTCTAAAGAAATTTCAGTTAACTCCATCGAAGAAAAATAAGAAGCGTTATCAAATACCAGAGTGTTAGGAATGACAAACCTTGTGATAACGAATTGCTCGATAAAATATATCACCTGATATTGATTTATAGTTTTTAGTGGAATGGACTCTGCCCCCCTGGTGAAATAGTTTGTAGTTGTCAAGATGTATTTGTGTAATCATGATGAGTTTGGGGTTATTTATACGATGATTTTCAATCCCCATTTTCTCAAATGGTCCATTGGTTGTTACATGTTGCAAAGGGAGTGCATGTTTCTTCTCTCTTCCAGCAACAGTTTGACAAACTTTGCATTTTATAACATATGTGTGGGCATACTTAAATAGAATAGACCAATAATAACCTTCTCGTAAAATTTTATGGGTTGTTGTGTCTCCATTGAAATGTCCTCCTGCAGGACCATCATGCAAATCTAATAATACTTTGCTAGCATCAATCTTATTTAAACATCTTAACAAAATAAACTCATGATTTTGCCTAAATAACACTCAATCAATTAAATGATAATGTGTAGATTTCAACCATAATGCTCTTTTCTTTTTGGGCTCATAATGGAGAGGAGTGAAACCATGAGTGAGAAAAAAAATTAGGTCTGTATACCATGAATTAGAAGAATTATAAGTAAAGTCTCATTGTTTTGTTCTTATGACTCATTTTCTTCTTCAAGTTTATTATCATTTTTAAAATACATCAATTATGTGGCTAATTTGCATAGGTTCGGGCCTTGAATGATTTTGGAAGGTCTAATTTCCAAATCATATTCTTGCAAGGTAGTCATCTAATTCTCTCTTTTGTCTCCAAGATCTTTTTTCACAAGTAAATTTCGAACTAAAGGAAATGGGGCAATCACTTTGGTGTGTGATTTTAAGAGGGAAGGCCTAAAGTGTTTGACAACCTTGAATATTGCACATGGTTGTTTTTCTTCTTCTGAATAGTTCAATTCTGCACCCTGAAAACATGTACTCATAAAAGAAATAGGGATTCGAGTATCTTGATCATTTTTTTGAGTAAGAACGGAAGCAAAAGAATAAAGAGTGAAATCCTTGCTGAAATTAGGAGATTATAAATTTGGGGTTGCACAATTACTTCTTTTATTGCTTTAAATGACTCTCTTTCATTGTTATTCCATTTGAAAACAACATTTTTTTTAATCATATTATGTAATGGTCTTACTATTTCTGCAAAACTAGGCACAAATCATCTGACGAAATTGATTTGTCCTAAGAAAGATTGCACGGTTTTCTTATTATGAGGAAAAGGGAATTCTAATGTTGATTGATTATTTCGAGTTCAATCTCAATTCTTGATTTAGAAAAAATAAATCCCAAAAGCTTACCCTTTTTTTTGAGCAAAGACGATTTTCTTAGGATTAAGAGAGATGTCGTATTTTCTACAGCGGTCAAATTTTTTTTAAGATGATGCATGTGATCAGATTTGTTCTTGGAAAATATAGTGACATCATCTAAATATATTAGCATTGTTTTATTCAATAGACCTCTAAAGGAAATGTCCATGGAATGTTGAAATGTGGCCCCAACATTTATTAAGCCAAATGGCATTTTCTTGTATGCATAGGTTCCCTATTTTGTTCTAAAGGTCATCTTTTTAAACTAAGACCTGGTTATATCCTAAAAATCCATCTAGAAAAGAAATCATCCCGCTAAAAATTGTAAAATTTGTTCCATTAGGGGAAGGGGAAAATTATGTTGAATTTCTCTCCCTAACAACCCTTGATATGTTCTAATACCATGTTGATATTCATCCTCTACTAAACACCATGAAGTTAGCTCAAAATAAAATATTTTTATCTACTAAGAAAACCACTGAGTAATCAACTAAACATGCAGAGGAAGCATATACTAGAAAACCAAAATATTACAAAAAAGACACCAATATTTTGGGTAAACTAAATGTGGAAAAACTCCAGAGGAAAAACTAGTTCAAATATGCTTGTATTAAGGTCAAATCAGGGCTCTCGTAATAGGGAAAATGACCCACTAAGATAAATATACACAACAGACAAACCTAGAAATTTCTCTGTTGTACGACCCTATACCAACATGTTTCCTAAGGTGTACATGATTGTCCTTTAAAAAACCCATGTGCATACGTGATTGTCTCCAAAGATACCCACGTACATGTATGGAAAAACCATACAAAGACTTTTGTATGGTGTTGCACTTCTCTCTGGCTTCAATCCTCTGAAACCCACATGTGGCTATCTCTGCTCTCTCTTCTCCTTGACCTGTATGAGCTCTAGATGGAATTCCTTATCAACCTATCCATGATCTTGATTCATGATACTTTGTGATCCAACCCTCTTTACATCAATACTTGTATAAAATATTTTCACCCAACCTGTGAGATCTCCTCACTCTAGTGTACGTAAAAGTCCTTCATAGCTCCTACACTCCTCACACTAGAAAAAGTCATTTTTTGTCCTCAACCTTGGTCTCTCACCAAAGTGACTTACGATTAAAATCTCTCACAAGTGTATTCCTCCTTCACCCTAGCATTTCTTTTATAATAACGAGTTACAATCTATTTCTAATCTCACTTGAGATTTATATTACATGTTGCATGCTATGCATGTTCCTTAAATAAATCAATTCACTAAAAAACATTTTTACTTTAAATAATTCTTTTTAACTAAAGTAAACTCAAAACTATAAGATTCTCGATGACTTCCACATGCTAGACACATGCCAATGAGGAAGTATGTGTTTGATGCTACTACTAACATCAACACCCCCTCTTAGCGAGGAAGGTACTTCTCCCACCTGGAGTTGGTTCAATCTTCACTACCAAATTTGTTACCATGCATGGTCTCCAAGACACTTGATTGGTTGCTCCCTCTAACACAGAATCTATCTCTACCATCATGATCTGACCTTTCTTTGAAGACTCACTTCCTTTGAACATGCTCCTGGAAGCCTCTTACTCCTAAGCATCCTGCATGGCCATCTCATACCATGACTCCTTCTCGATAGACTTGTAAGGAACACTAGTATAAAATGAGAGATAAGTGACCAAAAAAATTACCAAAATCCGCATAAAAATGACCACTTTTGATTTGGCGATTGCTGGTGGCTAATTTCTGGTCTCTTATCACATGACCAAAAATGTGGTCATATTTAGTTTGGTCATTTATAGGTTGTCATGTGGTCATTAATTTGGTCATATATTTGATCATTATGACCAAATTAATGACCAAATATATGACCAAATTAATGATCACAAGACAAGCTATAAATGACCAAACTAAATATGACCACATTTTTGGTCGCGTGATAAGAGACCGAAAATTAGCCACCAGCGATCGCCAAATTAAAAGTGGTCATTTCTATGCGGATTTTGGTCATTTTTTTGGTCACTTATCTCTCATTTTGTACTAGTGTAAATACATACCAAGGGCTAGCATATCTAGAGCATGCAAAGTGAAACAACAGTAAAAGGAGGCATAAAGGCAACAAGATTCATTTACAAAACCCTCAAAGCCACAAAACTCCTTCAGCATTTTCTACACACTAGTACTTGTCTACAATTTCACTAAATTTGAGATCCTACCTCTTTTTTGTTCCCACTTCTTAGAAAAAGTATTCAATATTATAGTCTCAGCTAACCAAATCTTCTTCCCAAAGTTTCTCATCCTAGAACTACCATAAATTTTTATTTTGTCAAGCTTTATTGATGAATTATTCCTTCCATGATAGCGATGTGATGACTCTTTTTAGGTCCCTTGTGTTAGCACTCAAATCTGCACCATAAAAAAATTAGATACTTCGCCAACTTTGTGCCAGCTTTGCAAAAGCCTCCCATTTTTCGCCAGTTCCCATAGCCTCCAAATTATTCCATCAAGTCATAATTATCATTTGATGAGCTATCACTATTTTTCTTTGTCGGAAAACCTTTGGTCTTTGCCTTTTTTTGTTTGCTTTGTAAGAATGCCATAGGCCCCTGTCAGGTTTGCCAGATCTCTAAATTGTTATGAAAGCTTACCCTTTTGCCACTTTTGTTCCAAAATCCAAATATATATATATATATATATATATATATATATATATATATATATATATATATATATATATATATATATATATATATATTATTTCAAAACTATTTATATAGTTTCGAAATTATTTTTTGTATATGTTTTTTAAATAAAAAGGCTTTTGTCATTTTCTTTAAAAAAAAAGTATTGTGTGCTCGAGTGTGTCCCTATTCGAAACCCAAAATTCAACCATTAAGTTGTTAAACTTGAATTCCAAGTCTCTAAAGCCAACACCACATAACATATGCCAAGTCACGACAACTTGCACCGGATGTAAGCCATGTGGAAGGAGGGAGCCAACTAGGGGCCAAAATTGTGCTCAACGCATCGAAAGCCATTTAGAGCACTCACACATATTAATTTTTTTCATATCGAATCCCTCAACCATGTGGGATATGAGCATGAAGCCTGACAACGAGCTTGTATTCATGATCGACAACACATACCTATCATCAATGAAAAAGCACTCACGAGTCTAGTTTCAAAGGTCGAGCCCAATCTCCATGTCATCACCAACCTATCTAAGCACTTGAGACTAAAAGCCAAACCATCAATACTACGGGCTAAGGATCAAGGTTATGTTGAGCTCACTATGCGACCAGATGCCATGTTTAATGTACAGGCTAAACATATCCATGAGTATAAGCGCCAACTGTTAAATATTTTGGGAGTTATATATCGATACAAGAAGATGAAGGAAACGACTCCAGAGGAGAGGAGAGCAAATTTTGTCCCTCGTGTATGCATATTTGGAGGCAAAGAGTTTTCAACATATGTGCAGGTAAAAAGGATAGTGAAACTGGTAACAAATGTTGGAGTTACAATCAATCACGACACAGAGATAGGAGACTTGCTAAAGATTGTTTTTATACCAGATTATAATGTAAGTATTGCAGAAACGCTCATTCCTACAAGCGAACTTTCTCAACATATTAGTACTACTGGAATGGAAGCCAATAGAACCAGCGACATGAAGTTTTCCATGAATGGATGTGTCTTATTAGGGACATTGGATGTGTAAGTTTTAAACCTGTGAAGTAAAGCAATGCATATAGATTCTTAAGAAAAACAGAATTATACCGAAAACCCTCAACCGGGAAAACCTTTCTTATATTCATTATATCGAATTTCACCATTCACTATACAATATATACAATGTTTTTAGGTATTC